>VDFB02373971.1:0-164378 GCA_007258455.2 Sequoia sempervirens | reverse complement strand
TTATTCCTTTTGGAAAAGAAATTCCGCGGGGTATCTTATCTTTCTACGCGCATTTGTCCGTAAACCCATATTTCTATTGCTCGCCTCTTTTAAGACAGAGAATACAAGTTAAAGAGAATCAATGGTCCACGGCCTTTCACGGACAAAGTCGACGAATGCTCACTCCATCTCATCGATGTGGAACACCTTTACTTTTTAAGAAAAGTAGATGGCAATGAATGGTTGCCGCACGCAATTATCAAAATTAAAATTACATCAATTGTTTTTCCTTTTGTAATTTGATCTGTTAAGTGTGACTTTTATCTTTTGCTGGGCAATCAAATTGACGGTTTAAAGCCCTTTTCAGGGAAAGATTTTGGTGTAAAATAAATATGAGAAATATATTGCATCTATCACATATGAAATTATCTTTTTAAAACAATTATTGAATGTAAGATAAAATCTATATATATATATTAACATTTTAAAAAAATTATACATAAAAAAGTTTAAAAATAAAATGTAAACAAAATGTATTGATGAATAATTAATTATAATTTGATTAATACAAGTGTGATGTGGTGGGCATCATTATGATGGTAATGCAGATTCTTTAAACCATAATAATATTTGTTCAACTCTTGAACACTTACATCTTAAAAATCAAATTTTAATATAAAAAGTAATACTTATGAATTTAGCCTTTTGCATAATCAATTATTTAGGGTGAGTAAAGGGTAACGACATAGATATTATCTAGGGTGAGTAAAGGTTTAATGTGAAAAAAATAAGGGTAAATGCACCTTAAAAAAGCTGCATTTCACATCATTTACATCATTAAATCTTATTTTTCTCTATTAATTAAATAATCTTAAATTATTTAATTAATTCACTATTTTATCATTTTAGACTAATTAGATAAATTTTATATATTTAATAAAGTCATAATCTATCTTTATTCTTCCTGATTAATTAAATAACATCAATTATTTAATTATGTCACTAATTTACCCTATTCATTTAAATCAATTAAATTATTAATACTAATAGTTTAATTAAATCACTTTCCCCCTTTCTAAACAAAATAATTAAATTAATTATTCAAACATCATCAACAAGAAAATATAACTTTATTTGTAAAAATCAAACATGAATTGCACATTCAATTCAAAAAGCTTAATTAATTAATTTAATTACCCTCACCCACTTTTATGATTAAGCAAATTACGACCACCGATTGCTCACTCTGATTGGTTGACTGATCCATCTATTTCCTAACCGATTCATATATTCGTCAATCCCATTAACTGCTCAATCTATTTCCTCAATTCCACTAAACACTCAACTTGATTTCATCAATCAAATCAATTATGCAATCTAAATCCATTGATTCTTCCCATCTAATTCTTCTCAATGGTTTTGAAATGTTGATCAAGATTTTCTACTATGCAATCCTAATCGTTCATCTCAAAACATAAAATCTATATAACAATTCTCTTCATCATAAAAAACGATTGAAGAATTGACATCTTTTGTGCAACGAAGTAATACTGCATTAAAAATTGATTTCTTTGAGAGCTTTTACGCACATCTTCGATCACCATTCACACAAATTGAAGCTTTTCCAAGTGCATAATGGAGACTTCACATTGATACAACACAATCCAACATTATTGTGAATACAGTGGGTAATGATATAGTTAATTGAATTCGTTGTTTGTTCTTTGTTTGCTAATACTTTGATAATTGAATTTATTAAGTTTATATTGTTCATTTCACGAGTAATGGGTATGGAATCATAATATTTCTTTGAATTTAAGGTTTTGTTTGATTCATTCATGTTGATTTTTGTATGCTTTTGATTTTCCCCTTACACATTCTGACATGCTCAATGGGACCCCGGTCCTTAGCACTAACATTTTTATGAGTTCATTGGAGCAATTATAGGTTTCAGAATGCAACTACAATTTTTCAAAAATGTTGTCAACATCTTTTATGCAGAAGCTACAAGATCTTCACACAGTTGTTGTCAAGTTCTTGATGCTAATGCACATTTTTCCAATGCTACTGCCCTATTTTGGAGCACTAATGCTATTCTTATCGCTATTGACTTACAGGTCTTTAACAATTAGTTTTGATAGGGATGCTACTGCAAATTTTTAGAATGTTACTAACTTTTTTTGGACTACTTTTGCCAAAACTGACTGTTATTGATGCAAATTGAAGTTTGCTACTATCTGGAAAATAACCAGTATTGCTCTATTTTTGTTTGTCTAAAACCTGCAAAAATTTATCAACATGGTCCATTTGAGAACACACAACATCAAAATGCTCAAACAATTATCTAAAAAATGTTTCCTTCATACAGTCTCTATTAGCAAAAGAAAGCTACTCCAAAAAAGCTCTAAAAGTAAAAATATTCATAATTATAAGCAACCAATTTATACACACTTTCACATCCATATTTTTCACTTATAAATGGAAAGGTGTGATCCTCATCAATCTCTTTGACAATAGGTGGCTAGTATACACCGATTTCACATGCATTGATGCACTCTTGAATATTTGAATCAAATGAATGATTTAAGTTAAAATTCACACTATCAGCACAAAAATCGACAGTATGAGATAATTCACGCAAAGAACCAAGTTCCTTAAATTGTCTCTCTATTTTATGTTCATTTTATAAATTTGTTTTCATATATACTACTAAAATTAGACCTATGACACATTTCTTCTTCCCCCTTAATCACCATAATGGATCTAGTTTTTTCCATTTTATGAAGTTTTTTATTTTTTTTAATTTCCTATAATTCTACAAAAGTTGTATTTAAGCAAAAT
This sequence comes from Sequoia sempervirens, assembly GCA_007258455.2. Taxonomy (NCBI): domain Eukaryota; kingdom Viridiplantae; phylum Streptophyta; class Pinopsida; order Cupressales; family Cupressaceae; genus Sequoia; species Sequoia sempervirens. The sequence goes on along the minus strand of VDFB02373971.1, from coordinate 161,558 downwards.
CTTGAATGAATTATATCCCAAGATGTTTTTCCCCACAACACCCTTTTAATAATCTTTTAAGATTTATTAGAGGTAAGTTCTAGGAGACACTAAGATTTCCTTAATATAAATCATGTACTTTTGGTAGTAGAATTCAATCATTAATAAAAGAGAAAGCGTGGAAATTAAAAATTCTCTGTAGTCGGGGCCACCCTTTGGTGAAATGGTGGGGCTTCTTGCCTGTAGTGCCAACAACCAAGGTTCAAACCTCACGGGGTCAATCTCTACCATGTCAAAAAATTGAGATTGGGGGAGACTCTATGGTGAAATGGTGGGCTTCTTGCCTGTAGTGCCAACAATCAAGGTTCAACCACATGGGATCGCTCTCTACCGTGTCAACAATTAAGATTGCTTACCCCAAATTTTTAAATAATAAGAATTGTTGATAATCGAAAAATGGCAGAGGGAAGGAGCGAATCGAGGCTGAGGATCTTTCCGGGCAAAGGATGTAGGCAGAAAAGCCGGGTGAATGAAGTAATTGGCGAAGAACTGGAGAAAGCAAGCAAAGCCGAAGGTCGAAGGTCATATACCACAATGGGTGTTTATCAATGGCGAATGGATCGATCAGTGTAACTTGGCCTATAGAAGAAAGATAAGTGAAGATCAGGAAGTGTTAGGTCCCGTTCGTAGGAGGCACGATACCCCTTCTGTCGACACAAGAGACGCTCGTTGGGGTGTTGCAGGGGAAAAGGAGAGGATGCCCAGGGTTCGTAATCGCAAACAGAAATACCGTAATAAAAAAGTGTGGAGGAAAACAGAGAGAATCCGTAACGGTATCGATGACTCAGCTGCTTTGCCCCCTGCTCGCTAGAAGGAACAAAACCCTACCCCTCCCGGACAACCCGAAACCCCGTCGATTGACGTCTCTCAGGAGGTAAAGGAGGATGCAGAAATCCTGAACGAATTCGCAATCATTTGCCGATTCATAGGTGGGAACCCTAGTAGTGCTGAAATCAGAGAGTGGGAAAAGACGGAATGGAGGACTGAGGTGCTTCTTAGGTTTTTGCCTAAGAATTTCTTTGTGGCTGTCTTTGCAAATGAAGATGAAATGAAATCTGTCACCGAAGCGGGGACGTGGCGCTTAGGCAATCTCACACTATATATGCAACCCTGGGAGAAAATTTTTGACCCTACTCGGCTCAAGCCCTATGAGCACCCGGTGTGGATTCATCTTTATAATCTCCCATTCGAATATTGGAATGGTGGTTGCTTGGAGAAAATTGGAAGATCATTAGGAACCCTAGTGGACATCGATATGGAAATCATTGATAGCGATTTATACAAATATGCAAGGCTGCAAATCACGGCAGTAAAAACTATTCCTCGGTCTCTAATGCTCTTGGTCGATGGCGAAACTTGGTGCCAGACGGTGGAGATTGAAGAGGATAAAATATTCTGTCTAAAATGTAGTTCAAGAAGCCACAAAGAGGTGTCTTGCAAACAGGGGAAGGATTACTGTATTTCCAAGTGAGCGGCTAGGGAAAATAACTATCGGCAACTTGTCCCTTTTGAGGCAAAGATGCCAAAACCACGACATATGGAGCCTGAGGGTAAGAAAAACGTAGACTCTGGCAAAGAACACGCCGGCTCCTTGAGTCTCTCTCCTCTCCAGCCACCAGCGGTAAAATCGGAGTTGGCCAAAACAGATAAAGTTCGGTTGAAGAGTTACAATTCCCCCACAGAATCCGAAGCCGATACGGAACCAGAAGATGAGCTAGACATAATCGATGAAAGGTGCATCTCCCAATTGGCGATCTCACACTTAGGTATGGGAAAAATTGGCAAACAAAGGAAAGCGCACGGAAGAAAATCGACCAAACAGCTTCGGGAAGAAGAGGCCTCTGCTAAAAACTACCCTAGCATTAAAGAATTCTTGAGTACCAAGGGAGGACTGGCCTCCCTTGGGAAACAATGAAGATCTCCACCTGGAATGTCAGGGGCCTAACGGCCCCTGACAAAAGACGCCTCATTAGGCGTCAACTACAAAATAGCTTAAGCGACATAATCCTCCTTCAAGAAACAAAACTGTCCCAATTAGAAGCTGCCTCATTCCTAAGATTCATCAGACCGTGGAACAGACTCTTCCACGAATCATCTGGCGCATCGGGTGGTCTTGGGGTACTCTAGAAAGATTTTGTGGTCTCGGCTAAATTACTCTGCTCACACGCTAATTGGCTCGCTGCTGATATACTTAGTTTGAGCCTCAATTGCCCCTTCATTCTCATCAACATTTATGGCCCCATGGGTACAAAGGAGAAAGCCCGTGTTTGGTCGGAGGTTTTTGGTTTCATCAACGATCATGCTGGAGCCAAGATGGTTGTGGGTGGTGACTTTAACGCGGTTCTCGAACTGTCCAAAAAATGGGGCGGGCTTAGGACCGAATCACAGGTAATGATCGACTTCAGGAATTTTGTTGCCAGCTCCAAACTGGAAGACTGCCAAACCTCGAACGACGTCTTCACCTGGACCAACAGGAGAAAGGACTTTACGGCTATCACTGAGCGTCTAGATAGGTTCTTGATTTTGGGTGGGTGGCGCAATCTGTGCCCCACCATCGAAGCTCGCATTCTACCAATCTCTGTATCAGATCATTTTCCGGTCGAATTGAACCTTTGCTATGGCTCGGACACACCTAGATCTTCATTCAGATTTCTGAACATGTGGTGGTGCGACGACAAACTTTACAAACTATTGGAATCATGGTGGAAAGAGCATCGTGTGGGCAGCTCGGAAAGCTTTAAAATTGTCAAAAAATTGCAATTCCTAAAGACCAAACTCAAAATTTGGAACAAAGAAAAGTTCTAGAACATTTTCGCAGAAAAGGCTAGAGTGGAGCTCGAGTTGCAAGCCCTGAATGAATATGTCATCAGGAAAGGCATGAGCAATGTGGAATACATCAAAGAGAAGGAACTAAAGAATGAATTGTCTGAATTACTAAAAAGAGAGGAAGCTTTCTGGCGGGACAAATCTAGGGAAGTCTGGCTCAAAGAAGGAGATTCCAACACAAAATTCTTCCACGCCTCTGTGCTGGCGAGACGTGCGGCTAACAAAATTGAGGTTGTGTACTCAAGCGATGGCTCCTTGAAGTGCGGCTCCCAAGCTGTGGGTTCGGAGGTCGTGGCTTTCTTCCGAAAGCTGCTTGGGGAGGATCCTGGTCCAATCGGGGAAGGGGATGTTTTGGAAGCAATTGATAAAAGGGTGAACGAAGCCGATAATCAGATGCTAACAGAGCCAATATCAAAGGAGGAAGTTAAGGTTGCTCTTTTCCAGTTACATCCCGACAAGTCCCCTGGTCTGGACGGCTTCCCCGCAGGATTTTTTCAGAGGTGTTGGGAATTTTTAGGGACTGATTTGTGGAGATTGTTGGAAGACTTCAGGAAATTGAGGAAGTTTGTAAAAGACATCAACAATTCGGTAATAGCTCTAATCCCCAAGAAATCTGAATGCAAAACCTTTGGCGATTATAGGCCAATCTCTCTCTGCAATACCGTCTACAAGATAATAGCAAAAGTTCTTGCAAACAGGCTCAAGAAAATCCTAGGTAAGGTCATCAGCCCCGAACATAATGGTTTCGTCCCCGGTAGGGAGATTACTGACAGCATTCTCCTAATTAGTGAAGCAGTGCATTCGATAAAATTGGGCAAATCTTCGGGAATGGTAATAAAGCTAGATGTCTGCAAAGCGTATGACAAAGTCTCCTGGGAATTCTTGATAAAGGTAATGCAACGCATGGGCTTTAATTATCACTGGTGCTCCCTCATCAGACATTGCATTTCCACGATGAGGTTTTCTGTAATGGTGAACGGATCTTCTAATGGTTTCTTTGGGGCTACAAATGGTCTGCGGCAGGGGGACCCCATTTCCTCGTTTCTATTCGTAATAATGGCTGAGGCATTGAGTTGCACCATCAAAAAGAGATGATAGTCACTGGCCTGGAGGGGGGCTGCGGTCGCCCCTAATGTCAAAAAAATTACGCACTCACAATTCACGGATGATACTACGTTATTCGGCGAAGCAAACCTGCGGGAGGCTAGCAGTATCAAAGAAACATTGGAGGCTTACGAATCACAATCCGGGCAAATAATGAACAAAGAGAAGTCGAGGATCTATTTCTTCAACACGAAAGTGCAAACTTAGAAGGTCATTGCTGCGTGTCTAGGATTTAGCATTGACAAACTCCCGGCCAGATTCCTTGGAGTGCAGATTTTTGAAGGGGCTAGCAAATCGAAACATTGCGTCGAAGTCATGAACAAATGCAAAACAAAGGCACTTTCATGGAAGAACAAGTGGCTATCCCTGGCCGGCAGACTAACCATGATCAAATCCGTACTCTCGGCTATCCCTATCTTCACGCTTTCCTGTTACAAGGCACCAAAGAGAATCGTAGCAGGCTTAGAGACAACACTAAAAAGATTTCTCTAGGAAGGATCAAAAAATGAAAAGTGGACTGCTCTCATTGGGTGGGACACAACATGCAAGTTAAAATCTATTGGAGGCGCGGGGCTGAGAAGTGTAGAAAGGAAAAATCTGGCTTTGGGTGCAAAAATGGTTTGGAAAATGTACAGACACCTGGAGAAGCTTTGGTGTCGCATCCTGCAAAACAAATATTTGGATAATTGCTCCCCTATGAGGATCTTAACCGCAGTCGCATTAAGTGGTGGCTCCATAATTTGGAAGTTCATCTGCAACAGCCGTTCAATAATCACGAATCATTTAACATGGAGAATAGGAAACGACAATCGTGCAAGGTTCTGGACGGACTCTTCGAACAGATATAGGAGCCTGGCCGACCAATTTGATTTAGATGGTGAAGTGGGAAATTTGGAGAGCAGGGGGGAATCGAACTTGCCCGGTACCTCTCTCCTTCCGCTTCCCTTGGCAGTGGTAAAGCGCCCTAGATCAGTTTGCATCATCTCCACCTTGACCAATCGAAATTGCAGGCAATTACAAAAGAATTAAGCAATCGCGTTGTCTTGATTTCCAACGAAGAAGACTATTGTGTGGTGCGGGGCGAAATTAGGTGAATACTCAGCTAAACTGGGATACCAAATCCAAGAAGAAATTGGTGCCAGGAGTGATTGGTGGGCGCGGTTATGCTGGGACCAAGCTGTGCTCCCCAAAGCAGGGGCTTTCCTGTGGGTCGCCTTGCATAAGCGGTGCTTAACAATGGAACGATTGAAAAGAATGGGTTTCGTTGGTCCTTCTCGCTGTGTCTTGTGCGAAAATAATGTTGAGGACATAGACCATTTATTCCTCACATGTCCGTTTGCAAGCTCCTGTTGGGATTGGCTCCAAAACTCTTTTTCCGTACCTGGCCCAAGACAAAAATCATTGTGTGAATTCCTCAACTCATGGAAGCTGGGCAATAGAAACAGTTACTGGCAAAGTCTGTGGGTGTTGACTCCCTCATTGGTTGTATGGCACATTTGGAAAGAACGAAACAAAAGAATTTTTAGGGGAGAGGCTCTACGCCTCCCCAGGCTGATCGACAAAATACAGGCTACAATCATTGAAGTAGCTAATAACAGGACAAGAGTGAATTCCCGGTCCAAATTCACAAAATGGGATGAAGAAATACAGAAAACGTGGGTCAATCTAAAAAGGCCTAGGGCTCGCCCGCCTGCATCTGACAAGGTTGATAGGAATATAGTTCGTTGGGAGAGGCCTGTGGATCTCCCTTGGAAACTGAACTTTGACGGGGCTGCTAAAGGGAATCCCGAGGCGGCTGGGGCTGGGTGCATAATTAGAAATCATATGGGCGAGTGTGTCTGGGCCGCCTCCAAGAACCTGGGGGTAAGAACCAACAACATTGCGGAATTCGAGGCTCTGCTGATGGGAGTACAACTTTGCATCAGAAAAGGTATAAAGTCAATAGAAATTGAGGGGGACTCTATGATTTGCATTAATGCAATCACGAATGGGCACTCGCCAAGTTGGATCCTCGATGCCTGGGTCAACTAAATAAAGGCCCAACTAGAGAGGCTGGAAAATTTCAAACTCGGGCATGCTTACAGGGAGGAAAACAAGGCTGCTGACTGCTTAGCCAACGTGGGGGTCGGACAAATGGATGAGTTAATAATTGACTCCAATGCTGATCGTTGGGTTGGCCTCCAGGAGTTGGTGGCGGTGGAGATGGGTGGTACCACTACACCCTAGCATAGGTTCACGGGGCACCAAAGGTGCCACGTTGGATGGGTCAATGATGGCGGATGGTATTCTTGGGCCATGGACTGCATCAATCTAACCACACATCGGCTTCCTTTTGGAGATTTCCCGGTATGGGCGATTTTTGGTATGACGGCCTTGTCTCCTTCATATCTCTGGTTGCCCCGTCCGGTGGATCTGGTTGTAGCATTGTCAGACTGGAGCGGCGTGGACCCTTGTTTGTTCCCCTCCATGTGGCGAAATGGTACATTAGGTGGCTATTAATGTCACCCGCTTGGGATTTCATGGCACTAAAGAATCTCCAAATAATGGTCTTTCAATTCGTGTCGCTTGTGTGCGTAAGGAGTCTCTAGCTAGAGTTCTCCCGCTTATTCTTATAGCAGAACGGTATGGCAGTGGGTTCGCCCATTGCCATCTCTTCTTTGGTGCTTGAGGAGAACCAACACTGGTGTGACAGCAGACTCTACGAGAACATTTGCGACGCTCTGGCGGATGTCCACGAATCCAAGGAATGGGTGGCGGTGAGGTTGAACAGAATTGTTGTGGGTTCTCACATCGCCGCCGTGGCCAATGCCACAATGGAGCTTCCTGCTGGCGGATGGGTGAGTTTTTTGAAAGCTTATTTTGATCCTAACTTGGTGCTGGATGAAGACATGGAAGCTGCCGCGGCGGAGGCCTCAAAGTGCTTTATGGCGGACGCTTGGGAAGTGTTTCGCGTTGGTGTCAAAAACAATGACCTGAATGCTTTCTCCCAGTTCATGCACTCGGATCGGGCCTGGATTGGCCCTGATAGCCTTCGGCGTTTGACAGTCTTGGGTGGCCATTTGGCTATTCTGAACCAATGCCTGGGCGATTAGGGGGTAGGGAGTTGTAGTTGGTTTCTTTGTATGTACATGGTTTGGACAGGTTATTAGGCGTGGCCGGGGTTGTTTTCGGTTGGCTTCTTGGGTGCCCTTCCTGGTGTTGGTAGTTTTAGTGTCTTCTTTGGTGGACTAAAAGATGTTAGGGTTGTTTGTTGCAAATTGTAATCGGAGTTACCCCCAGATTTATGGTATCACTCATCTATAAAATTTTAAAAAAAAAAATCTCAGAGTACCCTCCATGATTCAACCTTTCCATGATATTTTGGTTTGATGTTCAATAAATTTTATTTTGGATTGGTGGAATTAAATTGGTTTAAAAATTTGTTTATAGTAACAAATTAAATAAATTATTAAATACAACATTTTGATAAACCGATATATATGTTGTTCTTGGATATTTAATTTATTAAATTAAATTATTAAGTTAAAAAAGTAACTCACAATTAAATATAAAGATATTGATTATTAATGTAGAGTTTTAATTACAAAATTAAAATGTGATAAAATATTAAAAGGAAATAAAATGTGAAATCAAAAGAAGGTATTGAACAACTAGTTAAAACAAGTAAAAATATAGAAAAAGTGGAGTTCATGCACATGCATGACTCTAAACTAATTTTTGAATGAAAACTTGTTATTTTGAGTGGATATTGCTTGAATTTTTATCCGCTTTTTGTTTTCGAAAAACAAAAACTTTCCTTGCTTATTAAATATCATTATGGGGAGATTTTTGGTTTTGATCTTTTATTTTTAGTTTGGAAATAGAGAAGAACTTGGTCTAAGGGAATTCTTATGTAGCATAGTTGTATTTTTTTATAAATTGTTTTGAAAAGAAAATATAGAATGCAGGAAAATGGATTGTTTTGAAGAAGCTGAAGTTGCAAATTCAATGAGTTGGATCTTGATATCAATTTTCAGCTATATTATTCATCTAAACCAAGTTTCTCTCTTTAGCACTTTCTATTCTATTTGTTTGAAGAAAAAGGCTAGAATGAAATGTTGTATAGAAGTCTAAATATTCTCTTATTTACTTAATATGAATTGGAAGAAAATAGAGAATATATTTTGATGCTTTTCTAGGTGTTCTACAATATTGTTTATTTATTGTTGTTGTGGCCAACTTTTCTACCTTTGTTTGCAGCTAATCATCTGTGCATGCTTGCTTTGAATCATTCCCTCAATTTGTAATTCCTTTACTAGACATTTCTAATAGGAATTGTATTCTTCTTTCTAACTTTTCATTTAAGATTGATGTTTGGTATATAATAAATTCACCTTTTTTTGGAGCTCATTAGAAATGCTAATGGATGTTATTCGATACATACTATGTTTAGTAACCGTCGAATAGTCATTCTCTTGGTTATTCTATAGATGCTAATATATTATAAGATGGGAAAATATAGTGAACATTGGATTGAAATCGATTATGATTACTGCTTTGAACCATTGATATTGTTCAAGCTGATTTTATACTATGGTTCAATTTAATATTGTAAGGCCTCTCATTGCACGTGACTAATACAACCTTAAATTGTTATATATTTCTCCTAAATAGATGGTTAGATATATTACGAATGATATGAAGGTGACTGTCTAACAATGACCTTATAGTTTATTTTTACTTTATGTTATATCATTGTTATTTTACTTAATGAAGATGTATGGGCATGCGAATTATGGTATGAGATTCAAACTTATAAGATGAATTTGAAATAAGATAATTGTTGTCATATTGCATTGAAAGAGTAATTAGCTATGTAAATGGTTCGTGAATAAAGTTACAAAGATTCGGTTTGCAATTAATGTGGTTATTATTATATCTAACTGTGCTTAATTATGTTGTGCAAGAAATTAAGTGAGTCAATGTGGGATTAACGTTAAAGGAATCAAATATGCAAATAGGAGGTTGGATAAATATCGAAATCGTATCAGATACATCTTTGGGAAGTTCTAAGTGTAGCCCTATTTGACTTGGAAGGGTTTGAGGTTTGATTATTGATTGGGTGATCATGTTTGAGTAGAATCCAATTGTAGGTCATGTGAGGTGAGTTTGGTTGGGGTTCGAACCCTTGGTCAGGATCAAAATTCGTATGGATTCTTTTGTGGGTTTTTAAAAGGGATTATTGAGTCAATTTCCTTGGTTTTTGAACAAGAATAGACCCCTAGGACCTATACCTATGGGTTTGGAACCTTTTTGACATGTGAACTTGTCCTTGGAGTGTGAAAAGACCCCTCAAAAGTCCACATTCATGAATGTGACGAATTCAAAAAGTGTTGGGGCTTGGGAAAAGTGACTTGTCACTCTCAACTTCCCACTCCCCAAAAGTTCTTGGAATTGGCACAAGACTCACACATGTGTGAGCACTTGTGGGAAAGAGTGTAGGTTTGGAGGATTCCTATATATCTCAAGAAGAGGGAAGATTTGGGCATTGCCCACTTCTCCTTTTGGAGAACTTGTGAAGTGAAGAAAAGAAGGAGAGAGTCAAGGATGGAAGAATAGGAGTTCAAAGGAAAGCAGCTTGTAGAGAGATAAGTCTTTTTCCATTTCTTATTCTTAGTATTGGTAGAGATAGCTTGATCTATGCATTGAATCATAAGTAAGATTGTTTAAGGGATATATTAGAGTAATGTGTTGTATAATGAGCAAGCTTGTTATAGCACTAAGCTCTCACCATTGAATTACAATGGTGTATAGTATATTTCTTGCTCGGGGGTATGGCTAGAGCCCACGAGGCTCCATGACGCCATTACAGTAGGGTGGAGAGCAAGTCATTATTCAATTGTGTGGTATTCATGGTAGTATTAAATATTTATTGTAACATGGAAGGATTTGACATTACATTTGTATTTTGTTGCAATGGAAAGAGGAAGTATTCTATGGGATTCTACAAAGGAATGTAATAAGTCTGTATGTGGTGATAAAACTATGGTTATGTAGTATTATGAAGTATGGTTATTCTATTACACAACACAGTTTGTGACTATTTCTGTTGTATTAGAGTTTATTTTGGATTTACATATTGTATTTTTTTTCCAGCTAGAGTTTATTTTGGATTTACATGTTAGTAGTTAATTTCTAAGTATCAAGTGAATGATGAGAAATTTACATGAGGAAAACTATATTTCTGTTATGGGGAAGGGAAAATCCTCTAAGGACCTATCTTGTACCCTAAAAAAAAGAAAGAATAATGTAGCTAAATTATTTCTGCTTCAAAATAGACACCAAAAAAAAAAAATATATATATATATCATTATCCCAGTTTATTATATGAATAATAAACTAGAATGGGTATGTTGATAAATTAGTCGGTTATGCATGCACACAGTTCTGTTTTGTTGTTGAAACAAGATTTATTGTGTTCCTTTACTTAGAGATTTGTTGTTCTACGAGAGAGAGGAAAAAAGAAGAAATGGACAAGAACATGTTATATGTGATAAGAGATCTAGAAAATTATGATGGGTAGAGTTGACTATAAATGCATCCCCATAAATAGAAGACTTTTAGCTGAAAACAAGCCCCTTGTGATCCTTGTAAGAACCTATGAAGGAAAAAAATAACCACAAAATGAACGAAATAATGCTTATCAAGGCTAAGTAGACCCGGTGCACCTGTGTATCCTACGATAACAACAGAGAATAAGGAAATGAAATAATATCTATAAGATCCTGCATATCTAGTAATCGCCTTCCTCATAGGAGCTCCACCCACCACACAATATAATAGGTTTAATGTCCCTCAAAAATATCAACTAGTAGTATCAGAATATAAGGGAGTGTAATAGGCATCCACCTTGATAGGGATTAGAATAGCCAAGAACTCTTTCACCAAGCTTTCGAAAACATTGGATATTCACCTCTGACAATATAAAGTAAAAGAGACTCCATAATGAATCAGAAAAGAGATTATCTGTTGAATCTCCTTGGAACATTATGACAATAGAACAAGTGCCCTAAAGTAAATGCTAAGTTGACATCATTGGTTGGCCTTAGGAATGTTAGGAATGTTAGTTTAAAATCTAGTGGTGGAGTTTCCTACCTTAAGGAGCAAATTGCTAAGCCGTGATGGTAGAAAGAGTACAAGGTTATACAAGCTGAGGATCAGGTTAGGTAGTCTAGTCAAGTCCAAATTCATTGTGCAAGGAGGCGTGATCAGGGCACCAAAATAAAACAAAAAGAGAGTGAGTACGATAGCATGTCCGGACAATAATATCACCTCATCGGCCTCACATAGCTATTCCACTCGAAGCTCGAGGCTAGCCAATTGCAAACTTTCTGCAAGGATATTAACTATGAGCCAGTGTTTTAGTTAGGCATAATGAGGAAACTTTGAATGTGAGTCAAGTGCGCTCATTAATGGCTGAAAATCAACCTGACAGTGGTATCGGCCTCTTCAAGTGCAGCTTGACAGTTTTCTCTCCAGATGGTGGCCATGTCGTGGTAAATGCCAACCCTAATTATGTAGGAAAGTCCAGTCTACCAGCAGGTGGTTAGGTTGTACCTAACGACAGCCTCGACTCACCGTCTGAGTATAGAGGCACGGCTTCTACATCAGCTAGTTGTGCTTGCTTTAAAATATTTATAATCTACCAATTGCATTTGCGTCATAGTTCCTAAAGCTTTCCAACAGATCCATTTTTTTCTTTAACGTGCAATCATGGCATGGCGTAAAATGTGTTTGAAGTCGCTTTATACTTTGAATGGCACAAATCTCACGCATTCTTTCTGTTTTTCGTACAGAAGAGTTTGAAAATAGATTTAAAATTGTGATTCCACATTTCATTGAACTCCATTCCCTGATAGAAAGAAGTGGCGATGAACTTCGTCCAATGAGAAATATCATGCGTAAAAAAAATAAAAAATAAAAAATAAAAAAATTAATTAAACGCTTCCAGCAGAAAAACGTTTTAATGTCCCTTCTCTTCTTATTTTTATCTTTTCCACATGACCTGCCAAGAGGGGATTACAGGTGTCCCTGGTAGTTAAACACATTAGCGAATATACCAAAAAAAAGAAAAGAATACTTAAATCTATTTGTTCACACGTCAATAAGAGAACATCTAACTCTAAAATTCCATTCCAATGCAGATTGCGCCACAATAGAAATCGTACGTGCACCAAACGATTGAGTTCAATATCACTCACTTCAAAATGCCTTCGAATAAATTTTAAATCATTATATAGTATTAGGAGTGAATGCATCGAACGAATAAGTCTTAACAAGTTATTCTAAATTAAATCTATTAATAAAGGGAGACTTAGGGGTTTCCACGTTTCCCTTGTGAAAGTCTAACTTAAACATACTCACCTTATTTTATGCTCTTTTTAACATTTAAAAAAAAATAGGATGATTCCCACTCTTTTCTTTTAAGATGGGTATTTATATTAATTTAAAATTATATCCAATTAAAATTTAAAGAAAGAAAAATAATGGCTATTAGTAGTACTCTTTCTCTTTTAGAAAGAAAAAAGAAAAGAAAGAAGGGAAGTTAGTTAATTATTTATTCTTATTCCTTGGTTGAATTCTAAGGGGAAATAAATTAAATATAGATAAATGCATAGATTAAATATAGTTTTAATTATTCTTATAATTATGTGTGTAAAAAAAGAAGAAAGAATAATAATAATAATAAGTGGTTAGTAGAGAAATAAACATAAATAAATAAATAAATATACATTATATATAGGTGAATAAATAATAAATAAATAAATTTGAATACTATCGCAATTAAGAACGAAGGATAATCCAATAACATTAGGATTGTTGATTGTTACTTTGTATTCAGGCAAGTCTATCATAGCGTGATTCTATTTGGACAACACTAGTGTGTATTTTCAAAGACACCCGTAATCTTATTATAGATACTCCAAATAGTAAATGTATAACCATCTATAACTTAGCCAATAGAGTTGTCTTTCACCCATTATGGTTGTCCACGATGGAATCCTCGCGCTAATGACATATATTTGTAATTCGATGGATGTTATAAGTTTAATATTTATTCTCTTTCATATAAATGGTAGAAATTTACTATGTATTTAAATAACGAATGAGGTAATAGTAGCAATGTGGATTGGAGAATTTAAATATTCTTGTTGAATAAATTTTACTTGCACGAAGATTAAAAAAAAAATATCGTCTAGTCAAATTACCTTCTATTAGTTAATATTATTATTAATGTTGGTAGTTAATAAAATTATAAAAGTATTAAATAAGGGAATTATATTAATCTTGGAGCTATAAAATAAGATATTGTAGCCAAAATTTTTGTATTAACAAAATTTTCATAATATCCTTATCAATGTTTGGAATAGTGTAAATTAATACTAGCAAAATATTGATAATTTTAATAATCAGGATCATCATTTTATGAGAAAGAACAATGTGGTTAATAACAGTAACATTCACAATAGTAATTGAAAATATATTGTGAAATAGGTAGTCATTCTAACAAAAAAATTGGGCATGACATCTACATACTAAGGGTTATAAGGTTAAATTATTTTTAAACCAATCTTACCCTATCCAATCCAAGACTCATGCTACTAAAGGATCCCATGGAGAGCATATCTAATTATTTGAATGGGAAGCCTTACATTTAAATTTGTGAATTGCCATCATTTAGTTGTACAACTCTATTCATGTTTAGTGACACCTCATAAACACTTAAAGAGTATTAATTAGCTTAGTTAAAAAAAAAAAATTAGTTGCATTTTCTAGTGAAATTTGTAGGCATGACACTTGGTATCAGAGCCCTAGGTTGCAACACTAGGGAACTCTGGGAATAAATTAAGTAGTAATTATTGTGAGTGTTTGGATAATGTGAAAACGAACTCAAGTGTTGTGAATAAAATATTAATAAGGGAAACTCTAAGGGACTTGAATGGTGTAGTAAACATGAACCTAGTTGTACCTATCCAACCCAAATAAAATTGTAAAGTACCCATTGGCCAAGAAATGTCCATTATAGATGGGTTGAGCATGCATTGAATTGATTACATTCAACTTTTAGGAGAAACTCGATATAAAACATGGTCCCTTGTTTTAAGTAAATGAGGTGAATGACTTAAGCCACATATTAGTCTAGTTAATAAGGTTTATGGCATTAATATAGTCTTTTGACATTAAATTTTCTTAAACCTTAAAATGGTATAGTTTAGTTTTTGAAGCAAGATATTTTTATAAAGTGCATGAATAGTGTTATAGGACATCATGATGTGTAGGAACATTATTTTGTTGGCTTCCTAAGTCTATAATTCTCAAATACATAAATGACGCTACTTGTTGAAGTTATGATTGTTTTGGGAGAAACATAATTGCTTATAGAAACATTAGTACAAATATATAATGAAAATATATTATTATTATTATTATTTTGAAAATGTATCATTAGGTAAAGGAGGGAATTATATGAACCTCAAAAATGGGATTAATGTGTTAAAGGTCGTGGTCGAATAAGATCAAATCTCCACAACCCTTAAATTGATTAAATCAAAATAACAAAAAGAGTGAAACAATAGAAGATCTTCAGAATTTGTATTACGTGCAATATGAGCACCACATACATTTGGGATTTAAAATATTGTCAAAGATTAAAATTAAACCTTTAAGGTATAGATATTTGGACCTAAGTTAAGGACTTGTTCACAAATTGGTATTAATATGTCTCATGAATTTGTATCTTGCACGTCTTAGACCATGGTATATCTAGATCTTATCCATATACCCAAAGATCTTGATTTACACACAAGTTTATAAGAGTTAATCTTGTGAAGTAACAAATAATTTACTTTATGGTTGGTTGGATAAATTTCATGTATGATGGCACCAACTAAGGATCAAAGCCTTACAATGCATAGTAAATCTAATTTTTAAAAGTGGTCAATTCCATATTTTACCTTGAATTAAATGGGTAAACTTTAAGTTATCCTAACACTTTTGCAAGTAAACAAAGACTTAGTGAATGTAATAGAAATACAAAAACTAATAAATCTTGGAGTTGTTTTACCAATAGACTAAAATAGCAAATGATAGAACATGATTCAAGTCATAGGTGAGAATGTATAGAAAGTTGCAACTAAGTTAAGATTGGTGAAAATTGAATTAGATATTGTATAAATAACTTAATTCTAGAAAATTAAACATACCTTTGTGATGAGACCATATCAAAATGTGAACTTGATGTTAAAACTTTATCTAGAATGCATGCTATTACTACTTTCCTTATAAATGAGCTAATAAATAAAGTCTTGTTGGAGCCAAAATAAGAAAGGATTGTATGTCTAATATGAAGTAATAACATATTCAATTAGGTGTTGACCTTTAAGGTTGTGTATATGTCACAAGAATTGAAGAATCAATTGTTTGAATTTATAAATTGGGTGAGGAATTATGTAAAAAAATTTAGTGAATTGAATGATTGAGAAACTAAATGGTATCATCAAGGACATGAAAATTTCCATGAAAGACTCCCAACTGATGTTGTGCATTTCAAGATACTAATGACTAGTACTCTTGAGGAAAATATGTGTGTGGGTGTGAAAGAGAAACACACTAGAGAAAACTTAGAGGTAGGAATTGTTACTCATTGTATGTCTTTGTACCTTACGAAGTTAGAAATAATTGTGATTACAAAAAAAAAATTATTATGATTATAACATGTGATTAAATGAGTCAACCTTAGGTAGTGAAATGCAATATTTGTTTAAAAATATATATAGATTAATGAGTTGTGAAAATTATTATTCTATGATTTATCATGTGTTTTATGAATTGAGTGTGCTTTCTTCTCTTGTATTATAATGTTTCAAAAGAAAATGATTGATTAACTTCTTTATTGAGTAGAAAACATTCTTTATCATGTTGCAAAATATATATAATGGAATTACCATATGGATATGTTAGTGAACATGTAACAAACATAGTTGAATGAAAGAGGAAGGACAATATGGATTCAAATATAGAAAACCAATATTGATCATATATGTGATGTTGGACAATGGATTAGTAAGATAAAAGTATGATATACCATGTATTGTTAAACCTAAGAAAATGGAGTACTACCTAGGCTATAGTTGTGCATCGTCTAGTGATTTCCTTTACATATGCAAAGTGAGTAGAGATTTACAAAATTGAGAAGAAAAGTGAATTTCACCTAAAGAAAATGGAGTGTATTTAAGTACATTGATTTTGCTATGTTATATGAAAATTTTCATAGAGTGTATTGTGTTATGTCATGTGATGTGAGACCAGTAAATGTGTTGTGCCCCAAGTATGAGATATAGGGTATCCGACTTGGGATAAGGGTGGTGGACGTCTAGTACGATCCCCTATGTGTACCCTTTGTGATGGTCCATTGTGTAAGTTAGCTAGTTAAGAAATGATGTAAACATGATATGTGTGGACGTGTGTTTATTAAATGCAATGTGATGTATTCCTTTGTGTTAGTCTTGTTTGTATGTTAAATGTGTACCCCTAGCGTTTGGTTCCCCCCTAATGGGAGTGTGATGCCAGCTAGTGTAAATAGGGGTTGAGAGGCACATGGTCTACCATCAGGAGATTACGAGCTTAGGGTGTTGTCCCTAATCCTGATAAAGGATCTATGTCAAGTCATTGTAATCTTCCCATGGACATTGACCGTGGCCTACTCCCCCACATATGAGAGCCACACTTGTTGGTTCATAGTGCAAACCTATTCCTTGATGTTTATAACCCATGGGTAAAGGATGGAATAACATGGACTACCAGTGATTCATACTTATGTGGTCAGGGACCACCAGTTACTCATATTCATGTGGTCAGGGACCACCAGTGCTTCATGTTTATGTGGTCAGGGACCACCAGTGATGTATATTAATGTGGTCGGGGACCACCCGCTATTCATATTTATGTGGTCAGGGACCACCAGTTATTGCATGCTATAATACTTATGATGTGGTTAGAGAACCACCATTCCCCTCCTCCCCTTAGGTGGCTTATCAAGTCACGTGGTGCTTGTAATGTGCAAATTTTATAGTTGAAATATGAATTATTTGTAATTCTTGATTGATGTTTTATTTTATTATGTGCCAGCAATGTGTAATTTTACATTTATGTACTTAGGCTATTTAGCCATTTGGAAGTTGTTATATAGTCCGATTTGCCTCAAGGACTTGTTTAATTTTTCCTTTGAATTATGATTGGAAAGTTGCAATGTAGCTACAATTTATCTTTATTTTGTTTCTCTTGAATTTATAAGTTCCCTCTTGGGAGTTTTATTGAAACTTTGGTTTATGATCTTGTGTTATTCAGTTTGAGGCTTTCTCCTTGGTTGCAAAATTGCTGGCATGTGTGGTGTAATGTGGAATTTGTAAACTACCATATCCCAGGGGGTTCCCTGGCAGGTTGTATAGGGGAGTAGATGTGTTGTGGAATTATTTTGAGAGGGGTTGTGAATGGGACCGGTATGGGACGGTCATTAATCCATTCTTCCCTCATTCTATGATTATTCTTATCTATATGGAGGAGTCCTTAGAGAAGGGCCTCGAGTGGTATCCAAGAATATCCATCCTTGTAAACCCCATTATGTGAGCCTTGTGTTGTAAATTATGTGACTGTATGAGGACAGGCGCACCCATTGGGAAGAGCACCCTTTATATGAGGGCAGGCGCACCCAATTGGGAAGAGCATCCTTGCTATTGTTGTGTGTACATGTGAAATTACAAATAAATGTGATGTGGCATACCTGTGAGCTATGTGAGAAAAATAGTAACGTGTGATGCAAAGTTAATATTATTTGAGACATGGTATGAGTTCCATAATTATAAGGTAAAATGTTCTCTTAAGCATATATTTTGACAAAATGTGAAGCTAACAATTCTGAGACATGATTGGTCAATGAAACAAAAATATTTTCTAACATCATGAGTGATGTATATGTTATGATGCAAAGAAATTTTGGAGGTGTATAAAAGGATATGAATCCATTTAGATATATTTATGTGTAATATAATTGAAGTTGATTACATTGTTAATAAATTTGAGCTACAAGGATTCATTTGCTAAATTAATCGTATATCAAATAAATGTTCCTTATGAGAAATTTTGTTCTAAGTATTTAAATATTTATTTCATGAAAGAGATTTGTCTCTAATGTGTGCTTATATATAAATGTTTTGATTCCTCCATCAAGAAAGTAAAAGTAATTAGTATGTTTGATATATTTATGTTTGTTCTTATATTGAGATTATGTTTTCAAACCTTAATGACTTCCAGGAGGAAGTCTAAGCTAAGGGGAGGGAGATGTAAGGCCTCTCTTTGCATGTGACTAATACAACCTTAAATTGTTATATATTTCTCCTAAATAGATGGTTAGACATATTACGAATGATATGGAGGCGACTGTCTAACAATGACCTTATAGTTTATTTTTACTTTATGTTATATCATTGTTATTTTACTTAATGAAGATGTATGGGCATGCGAATTATGGTATGAGATTCAAACTTATAAGATGAATTTGAAATAAGATAATTGTTGTGTCGTATTGCATTGAAAGAGTAATTAGCTATGTAAATGGTTCGTGAATAAAGTTACAAAGATTTGGTTTGCAATTAATGTGGTTATTATTATATCTAACTATGCTTAATTATGTTGTGCAGGAAATTAAGTGAGTCAATGTGGGATTAACGTTAAAGGAATCAAATATGCAAATAGGAGGTTGGATAAATATCAAAATCGTATCAGATACATCTTTGGGAAGTTCTAAGTGTAGCCCTATTTGACTTGGAAGGGTTTGAGGTTTGATTATTGATTGGGTGATCATGTTTGAGTAGAATCCAATTGTAGGTCATGTGATGTGAGTTTGGTTGGGGTTGGAACCCTTGGTCAGGATAAAAATTCGTATGGATTCTTTTGTGGGTTTTAAAAAGGGATTATTGAGTCAATTTCCTTGGTTTTTGAACAAGAATAGACCCCTAGGACCTATACCTATGGGTTTGGAACCTTTTTGACATGTGAACTTGTCCTTGGAGTGTGAAAAGACCCCTCAAAAGTCCACATTCATGAATGTGACGAATTCAAAAAGTGTTGGGGCTTGGGAAAAGTGACTTGTCACTCTCAACTTCCCACTCCCCAAAAGTTCTTGGAATTGGCACAAGACTCACACATGTGTGAGCACTTGTGGGAAAGAGTGTAGGTTTGGAGGATTCCTATATATCTCAAGAAGATGGAAGATTTGGGCATTGCCCACTTCTCCTTTTGGAGAACTTGTGAAGTGAAGAAAAGGAGAGAGTCAAGGATGGAAGAATAGGAGTTCAAAGGAAAGCAGCTTGTAGAGAGATAAGTCTTTTTCCATTTTTTATTCTTAGTATTGGTAGAGATAGCTTGATCTATGCATTGAATCATAAGTAAGATTGTTTAAGGGATATATTAGAGTAATGTGTTGTATAATGAGCAAGCTTGTTATAGCACTAAGCTCTCACCATTGAATTACAATGGTGTATAGTATATTTCTTGCTCGGGGGTATGGCTAGAGCCCACGAGGCTCCATGACGCCATTACAGTAGGGTGGAGAGCAAGTCATTATTCAATTGTGTGGTATTCATGGTAGTATTAAATATTTATTGTAACATGGAAGGCTTTGACATTACATTTATATTTTGTTGCAATGGAAAGAGGAAGTATTCTATGGGATTCTACAAAGGAATGTAATAAGTCTGTATGTGGTGATAAAACTATGGTTATGTAGTATTATGAAGTATGGTTATTCTGTTACACAACACAGTTTGTGACTATTTCTGTTGTATTAGAGTTTATTTTGGATTTACATATTGTATTTTTTTTCCAGCTAGAGTTTATTTTGGATTTACATGTTAGTAGTTAATTTCTAAGTATCAAGTGAATGATGAGAAATTTACATGAGGAAAACTATATTCTGTTTATGGGGAAGGGAAAATCCTAAGGACCTTATCTTGTACCCTAAAACCAAAAGAAAGAATAATGCAGCTAAATTATTTCTACTTCAAAATAGACACCAAAAATATATATATCATTATCCCAGTTTATTATATGAATAATAAACTGGAATGGGTATGTTGATAAATCAGTCGGTTATGCATGCACACAGTTCTGTTTTGTTGTTGAAACAACATTTATTGTGTTCTCTTTACTTAGAGATTTGTTCTTCTACGGAGAGAGGAAAAAAAGAAGAAATGGACAAGAACATGTTATATGTGATAAGAGATCTAGAAAATTATGATGGGTAGAGTTGACTATAAATGCATCCCCATAAATAGAAGACTTTTAGCTGAAAACAAGCCCCTTGTGATCCTTGTAAGAACCTATGAAGGAAAAAAATAACCACAAAATGAACGAAATAATGCTTATCAAGGCTAAGTAGACCCGGTGCACCTGTGTATCCTACGATAACAACAGAGAATAAGGAAATGAAATAATATCTATAAGATCCTGCATATCTAGTAATCGCCTTCCTCATAGGAGCTCCACCCACCACACAATATAATAGGTTTAATGTCCCTCAAAAATATCAACTAGTAGTATCAGAATATAAGGGAGTGTAATAGGCATCCACCTTGATAGGGATTAGAATAGCCAAGAACTCTTTCACCAAGCTTTCGAAAACATTGGATATTCACCTCTGACAATATAAAGTAAAAGAGACTCCATAATGAATCAGAAAAGAGATTATCTGTTGAATCTCCTTGGAACATTATGACAATAGAACAAGTGCCCTAAAGTAAATGCTAAGTTGACATCATTGGTTGGCCTTAGGAATGTTAGGAATGTTAGTTTAAAATCTAGTGGTGGAGTTTCCTACCTTAAGGAGCAAATTGCTAAGCCGTGATGGTAGAAAGAGTACAAGGTTATACAAGCTGAGGATCAGGTTAGGTAGTCTAGTCAAGTCCAAATTCATTGTGCAAGGAGGCGTGATCAGGGCACCAAAATAAAACAAAAAGAGAGTGAGTACGATAGCATGTCCGGACAATAATATCACCTCATCGGCCTCACATAGCTATTCCACTCGAAGCTCGAGGCTAGCCAATTGCAAACTTTCTGCAAGGATATTAACTATGAGCCAGTGTTTTAGTTAGGCATAATGAGGAAACTTTGAATGTGAGTCAAGTGCGCTCATTAATGGCTGAAAATCAACCTGACAGTGGTATCGGCCTCTTCAAGTGCAGCTTGACAGTTTTCTCTCCAGATGGTGGCCATGTCGTGGTAAATGCCAACCCTAATTATGTAGGAAAGTCCAGTCTACCAGCAGGTGGTTAGGTTGTACCTAACGACAGCCTCGACTCACCGTCTGAGTATAGAGGCACGGCTTCTACATCAGCTAGTTGTGCTTGCTTTAAAATATTTATAATCTACCAATTGCATTTGCGTCATAGTTCCTAAAGCTTTCCAACAGATCCATTTTTTTCTTTAACGTGCAATCATGGCATGGCGTAAAATGTGTTTGAAGTCGCTTTATACTTTGAATGGCACAAATCTCACGCATTCTTTCTGTTTTTCGTACAGAAGAGTTTGAAAATAGATTTAAAATTGTGATTCCACATTTCATTGAACTCCATTCCCTGATAGAAAGAAGTGGCGATGAACTTCGTCCAATGAGAAATATCATGCGTAAAAAAAATAAAAAATAAAAAATAAAAAAATTAATTAAACGCTTCCAGCAGAAAAACGTTTTAATGTCCCTTCTCTTCTTATTTTTATCTTTTCCACATGACCTGCCAAGAGGGGATTACAGGTGTCCCTGGTAGTTAAACACATTAGCGAATATACCAAAAAAAAGAAAAGAATACTTAAATCTATTTGTTCACACGTCAATAAGAGAACATCTAACTCTAAAATTCCATTCCAATGCAGATTGCGCCACAATAGAAATCGTACGTGCACCAAACGATTGAGTTCAATATCACTCACTTCAAAATGCCTTCGAATAAATTTTAAATCATTATATAGTATTAGGAGTGAATGCATCGAACGAATAAGTCTTAACAAGTTATTCTAAATTAAATCTATTAATAAAGGGAGACTTAGGGGTTTCCACGTTTCCCTTGTGAAAGTCTAACTTAAACATACTCACCTTATTTTATG
The DNA here is from genome assembly GCA_007258455.2 of Sequoia sempervirens. Classification (NCBI taxonomy): domain Eukaryota; kingdom Viridiplantae; phylum Streptophyta; class Pinopsida; order Cupressales; family Cupressaceae; genus Sequoia; species Sequoia sempervirens. The sequence goes on along the minus strand of VDFB02373971.1, from coordinate 139,397 downwards.
CTCTTTTTAACATTTAAAAAAAAATAGGATGATTCCCACTCTTTTCTTTTAAGATGGGTATTTATATTAATTTAAAATTATATCCAATTAAAATTTAAAGAAAGAAAAATAATGGCTATTAGTAGTACTCTTTCTCTTTTAGAAAGAAAAAAGAAAAGAAAGAAGGGAAGTTAGTTAATTATTTATTCTTATTCCTTGGTTGAATTCTAAGGGGAAATAAATTAAATATAGATAAATGCATAGATTAAATATAGTTTTAATTATTCTTATAATTATGTGTGTAAAAAAAGAAGAAAGAATAATAATAATAATAAGTGGTTAGTAGAGAAATAAACATAAATAAATAAATAAATATACATTATATATAGGTGAATAAATAATAAATAAATAAATTTGAATACTATCGCAATTAAGAACGAAGGATAATCCAATAACATTAGGATTGTTGATTGTTACTTTGTATTCAGGCAAGTCTATCATAGCGTGATTCTATTTGGACAACACTAGTGTGTATTTTCAAAGACACCCGTAATCTTATTATAGATACTCCAAATAGTAAATGTATAACCATCTATAACTTAGCCAATAGAGTTGTCTTTCACCCATTATGGTTGTCCACGATGGAATCCTCGCGCTAATGACATATATTTGTAATTCGATGGATGTTATAAGTTTAATATTTATTCTCTTTCATATAAATGGTAGAAATTTACTATGTATTTAAATAACGAATGAGGTAATAGTAGCAATGTGGATTGGAGAATTTAAATATTCTTGTTGAATAAATTTTACTTGCACGAAGATTAAAAAAAAAATATCGTCTAGTCAAATTACCTTCTATTAGTTAATATTATTATTAATGTTGGTAGTTAATAAAATTATAAAAGTATTAAATAAGGGAATTATATTAATCTTGGAGCTATAAAATAAGATATTGTAGCCAAAATTTTTGTATTAACAAAATTTTCATAATATCCTTATCAATGTTTGGAATAGTGTAAATTAATACTAGCAAAATATTGATAATTTTAATAATCAGGATCATCATTTTATGAGAAAGAACAATGTGGTTAATAACAGTAACATTCACAATAGTAATTGAAAATATATTGTGAAATAGGTAGTCATCCTAACAAAAAAATTGGGCATGACATCTACATACTAAGGGTTATAAGGTTAAATTATTTTTAAACCAATCTTACCCTATCCAATCCAAGACTCATGCTACTAAAGGATCCCATGGAGAGCATATCTAATTATTTGAATGGGAAGCCTTACATTTAAATTTGTGAATTGCCATCATTTAGTTGTACAACTCTATTCATGTTTAGTGACACGTCATAAACACTTAAAGAGTATTAATTAGCTTAGTTAAAAAAAATAAAAAAAATTAGTTGCATTTTCTAGTGAAATTTTTTTAGGCATGACAAATATTGATAGTTATATTTCATGAAATTCCATGCCTTTATTGTGAAACTTTAAGCATGTGGATTTATTCTATTGTATCTTCATTAGACATTGTATCTTGGTCTACACATTTGTTTCATTGGATTTATCGTGGGTTTGGCATTACATCTAATAATCGATGCATATGTGATATACCTTGGTAATCACTGATTATACCATTGTTACTCTGAGTTAGTTTTCGTTGGTATGTTTATATTTGGATTTTGATGGAAAATTCATTTCAATGGCTTCGATCAATGTTTAGTGATCCTTTGCATTTCCCTCTCACTATGGCTTATTACCAATAAAATATATGTAGTTAACTCTGTTGTATGAGTTTTATAACAATTACAGTACCCAATAAAGTAACCAAAGGAAGCATTGTTATTAGGTGCTTGTCACTATTTCAAATGCATCCATACTATTGGTTTTTTTTTTAGAACCAAACTTAATCTTAGTCTTAACCTATGGGCTTTCCACAACCCAATTATCAACTAGATTGAGGATTAGCCAACACTTAAGTAGAGTAGTTGGGTATGTGCAGGATCATCATGGAAAAATAGGCCATTAAGTGGCAAAAAATTTAGAAAAATCAGAGTTAGAAACTCGATGTAAAAATTTGAAGAAGTTATCTATATTATTTCAAAAATATATAAGAATAGAATATGTAGAAAATTGAATGTATTTTCTAAACTACTAGGTTTGTTTTAAAAAAAATCTATTTGGTGAAAATTTGAAATTTCAATGCAATAGTACTTAAATTTCAAGGAAAAAATAAGAAGTAGGTGTAATGTCTGACCACCCTAACCACAATAAAATGATAATATTTTCTTATAATATTGTAGATATAAGTAGAGAACTCATGTCCCTAATGTGATGCATATTTTTGGTAATTTTTTTCCAAGTAAATAATTAATTATGAATATTTTATTACAACTTTTAAAAAATATAAAAAACTCATATGTCTCACCTTAACTTGGTCAAAACTTTATGAAATTCAATTTTTATTTTTTAATCCTATAGTATGTGAAGCATAGAATGTGATGCATATTTTGGATTCAAAAATGTTATACCATTTGAAAACTATAGATATTTTCAATCAGCCTATCAATTAGGACTTTAGTCATAATTCGAATAGAAAATGAATAATAATTACTTATTAAATTCATAGTAAGGAATAATTTATATTGTTGGAAAGTTGAGAATCTCCTTTAAAAACCCTTTTTGTTTCATCAATTTTGGGTAAAAAAAAGGTCGCCAGCCACATACCCATCATATTGCCATTTTTTGGCCCATCATGATCCTGCACATACCCAGTTATCACTTTAATTCTTCTCTTCAGGCTCTGTAAGACCCAGGGAGGGTAATCCCATATATATTCATAATATTTTATGCTTAGTCAAGAGTATTTCTTCACACACACGCACTATTCAATGAAGATCACCTTATCAAAAGCTTGGCATACTGTAGATAGAAGTGTTACTTATTTTCAAGGAGTGTGCCTTCATACTTAGAGTTAGGACATTGTAATTTAAAGTATGTTGAATTATTCTTCAATTTAAATCCTAGGCCCAATTCAATACTAGCTCAACTAACCACAAGATAAACCAATAAGATAATTGTTGCTTTATCTAAGGCAGAAAATGAATTACAACTGGTTATCAATCGATAATACAATTTTAATTGAAACTCAGAAATTAGTGGACCATTAGAGTGTCACTTTGTAACCTTCTAACTCATTGTGTCTACAAAATATCACTTTCTTAATAAATCCTATATGCTTTTCTCACAAACCAATGAGTTTGTTTCAACATTTACTCAATTCATTGAATTGAAGCATAAAACAAATTCGTACATCCTGTGCAAATGAAAAAAGGAAAATGAAGCTATCGTTAATAATCTTCATTCATAACTTGGAAGAAAATATATAGCAAAGTAATATTCTGAAACTAAAATTCATCTTCATTTATGATATTTCATTGTAAAACATATTTAAGATTTATACATAGTATAACTTTCATCTTAGACATGCTTATGATATATCTACTAGAGTACCTATTTACATTATATTATGCTATTAGAGCTTAATATCTACTATGACCGTATCTAGACTCAAAACTTTGAACTCTCTTTCTTCAGCCATGAAATCCCCTTTATATAAATAGGGGAGCAACAAGTACCCGACTGAATTACAATTTTAATTTCATTTGAGTTCATTTCAGAAACCTAATTTCAACTAACTCGTCAAAGGACTCCCTAGATGGTTTCACACATAATTATTTTAGAACAGGGGAGGAAAAAAACATGTGTAGAATATTAGTCATTGCTGTCACAGTATCCTTTTGCTTGCAACAAAAAATATTTCAACCATATTGATATCATGGAGACCTCCACATCAAGGGAAAGAAAAAGACAAAGCATGGACACATGAAAACAAATACCTCCTATGCAATGACCATGGTGTCATAAAAAAATAAAATAGGAGGTGAACCTTATTCAGAGTTGTCGGCATCTAAAAATGCACAACCACACCTTGTCCTTGATGCAATTGGAGGTATTACCAACACACCGTCATCAGAGCTATCATATATGATGCTAGGGAATGAATGTACTCATGATAGTCTAAGTTTGTCTCAACTTCAACATCTGAAGGAGTATCAGAAAGCACAATAAGAGAACTCTACTTTCCCTGGTTGGTCCAATAGCTTTTCTCCTTCTTTTTGGCCTTCTTTACAGTCAACACTAGTTCCTTGCCTTTGAGCATAGCCGCTTCTCCTGGAAGGGTCCTATTTCTCAATCGATAAGTACTCTACATAATTGTCTTATTTTTTATGGCCTCTAGCCCTCCTTTTTCCCTTTTGCATTTTAAGGGAAACCATGTTTTCCTATTTAGTTACCTCCTCATGGAATTTTGACATACTTAATTGACAAGACCTCCTAACAGGAAGAGTTGCATCACTAGTTTTTTCCATCTTGTCAAAGCTAACAAAATGATAATTAAAAGGTTGTTTGGTTTAACACCCACAAAAAAAACACCCCAATCCTAGTGATAATGATCATTTCAAGCAATAAAAGTCCTAAGTAGACCAAAGAATTCAATTTCATACCAACCCAACCAGGACAAGAAAATTCTATTGCAAATAGACCAACAACCCTTCACACTTTATCTTATACTGCAAACTGAAAAGATAGTGAGAATAATCATCAATCATTTTTCATTAAATAGAGATCTCGAGCATGCAAAATTAATGATGCAGAACTTCTTGAACGAGCAAACTGGTAGCCTATCAGTTTGGCTCTAAATCAAGACTGTTCAATTGAGAGCAATTAAAATTAAATCTAAGGTGGCCATGAGCATTGTTTTTCAACTATTATCATCTTGCTTCTTGAAAACAACAATGCTATCTCAAACATTGACACATTATTCCTTAACCCTGATTTAATCATATATGTCCTAACAATTAGCATGTATCGCCAACCTAATCCATGCTCTTCATTAATGTCAGCGAACTACAGTAGGAAAGTTTAGAGAGAAACTTTCCTTTCACGCTTCATCACTTCATCACTAATCCTTCCCTAATCCTGAGGTACTCATTAGCGATGAAGTTACTTATGTGATGACTTTAAAGCTTTAAAGCTTTATCAACGATCCTCCAGTTCTCTCACAACTTTTTTTTCCTTATCTGTGTGAAATCCCCAGGATCATGACACATTTCCCCTTTCATTTATGGTCATCACTCATCATCGATCTACTTTATCATCACTTGGCTCTATCAATGATGCAAACATCCCTGAGAAAGCCTTTAGCCCTTGATTCTATGGCATGACTTCTACTCACATCTGTCCCCTCATTGTGCATTTCCAATTCAAACATTAGGCCTAGGATCCCATCAATGATAAGAGACATTGTGGAAACACCAGATCTTTGACATGTGCACTTGCATAAAACAAATGGTTCCAAAGACATCGCCCATAAGATCATATCAAATTAGCAAAAGAGAAACCCTTTTTAGAAGGCACCCATTGCTTATTGCTAATTTAGAACTTAAGGTTTGAGATAAATCTATGATGAGCAATAAGGCCTCCATTCATCACTAATTCTCATCATCTATTATGAAAGAAATTAGGATGAAAAGTTTACATTGTTTATAGGGCTCATCACACATCGCTATTACAATTTTTCTTTTCAATGGCCATCTACGATGAGTGATAAGAGCATAAGGTTAAGAACATCACTCATCACTATTACAAATTTGAGGGATTGAATGCCATTAGTGATGAGTGATATCAAAGGAAAGTACCACTTATTGCTCATCACTAATTCAAGGTGTAAATCTATAAACCAATCAGCGATGAGTGATATAGTTACAAGGGACATTGGGATTTAAGTGAAAGTTTTAGGCATGTGCTTATAAGTTGTTCCAAAAGAGGGTACTTTTGTAGGACGACATGAGAATGGTAGGCTCACAGCTTTGGGATCATGTGGAACAAAGGATGTAATGATCAAAAAAATCATTCCCCTAACCCTATAGAAACAAACGATTTAGACCTTCACAAAAGAAAAACTGGTCACATGGTGACAATCACATGATGATATAAATATGAAAATTACCTCCCCTTATGTGACTGACAGTATGCACTATACATCCAATAGTAAAATAGAATTCCAAGCAACTAAAATAAACAAAACCCTAACCCTCACATAAAAAACCTACATTAGATGTGACAAAAAATCTAGGATTTAAATATGAGCACTCAAAAATTTACAATTTCTTTTTGAGGGTGCCATCAGTGGATCTTTCTCGGGATGTCTGTTCCTCAGTGAACAAAGCGAGAATTTAGATCCTCTAGAGAAGTAGACCCAGTGCCTTCTCCATTGGGCAATAGAGTCAAAAAATTCATCTATGTCCCCAACTACTTTAGCTTGACAAGTCAAGCTATATCTGATGGCCAAAGGCCATCAAAACTATAGGAATTTTCTTACCTTTGTCATAGACAAAGTTGTCATCACATCTTATTGAATCCAATTTGAAAACATCACTACAATATGCCTGATTCAATATGTTGGCATCTCCTAACAACCCATCATATACAATTTTATCAACAAATTTATAACCACCATGCATCTACAAATCATGCATAACCTCAAAATATTGATTATTGTGTGTTAACAACTTATAATATTTGTCATTTAAATCATTGTTAAGCTAAAACCAACGTTCTTCAATGTCTTTCTCATTAGTACACTGCAAAAGAATTCCATCCAACTGAAAAAACTGGCACTCATATTCTGCCATATAACTAAGGTTATCAAGCTCAATCTGATTAGTATTTTGCATGTTAAAAATGAAACAATCATAGGAACTAATCACAAGATTATGCATCTCATGCAAACAACCTTCAAGTGTATGTAAAGATATACACTCATATATTGGCACACACTACTTTTGTGTCTCAATATGTTGGTGTAGAGAACCATCGATCATCTCTACACTATCTTTATTTGTACTTACGGGTATGTGCAGGATCATGATGGGCCAAAAAGTGGCAATATGATGGGTATGTAGCTGATGTGCAGGATCATGATGGGCCAAAAAGTGGCATTATGATGGGTATGTAGCTGATGACTATTTTTTTACCCAAAATTGATGAAACGAAAAGGATTTTTAAAGGAGATTCTCAACTTTCCACCAATATAAATTATGTTTTACTTTAACCTTAATAAGTAATTATTATTCATTTTCTATTCAAATTACGACTAAAGTCCTGATTGATAGGTTGATTGAAAAATATCTATAGCTTTCAAACAGTATCACATTTTTTGAATCCAAAACATGTGTCACATTCTATGCTTCGCATACTATAGGATTAAAAAAAAAAATTGAATTTCATGAAGTTTTGACCTTGTTAAGGTGGTCAAACATGAGTTTTATATTTTAAAAAATTGTAATAAAAAAATTCATAATTAATTATTTACTTAGAAAAATTACAAAAAATATGTATCACATCAAGGCATGAGTCCTCTACTTATATCTAAAATATTATAAAAAAATATTATTATTTTATTGTGATTGGGGTGGTTAGATAGACACCTACTTCTTATCTTTTCCCAAAATTTAAGTACCACTGCATTGAAATTTCAAATTTTCACCAAATAGATTTTTTAAAACAAACCTAGTAGTTTAGAAACTACATTCAATTTGCTACAAATTATATTCTTACATATTTTTGAAATAATATAGATAACTTATTCAAATTTTTACGTCAAGTTGCCTAACTCTGATTTTTCTGAATTTTTTGCCATTTAAGGGCCTATTTTTTCCATGATGATCCTGCACATACCCTTACTCTACCATCTTCTCAACATATTTTACTAACATCTTCAAAATCTAAAGCTTGTTCAAAAGTGAGTTTAATTTTGGTTCAAAAATATAATCTGGTTTCTCTTTTAAACCATTCCCTATATAAACATGAAAAGACTCATAACTAGGCTCATCTAAATAAAAAAATAGATGGTTATCCAATCGTACATTAGAACTTTCAAAATATTACTTACCAGATAAGCAGACTTCATGGTTATTTTGTATTTTTAACACATCAACACAAGTTTCTCAATTTTTCTCACCTTTCTTACTTTCATGCTCATCATACAATGCATCATTAAAATCAAATGGCTTCTTTTCATTAGCCAAATTATCACCATGGTGCCAAGCCTATTCATAACTGGGAGGAATATCAGATACCCATTTTTCATATATTTTATATAATAAAGATTGTTATCACTATCAAAAATCAATATGAGCATTACACAATAACTGAGGGTTACTCATATGTGCATATTTCTGATATTCAATGGTTAACAAACTTGAAATTTGTTCACTATTCAATAGACCACAATCCTGATCCATTATGTCATTCATCTCTCTCTCTTGAACTCTAGTAGAAATACATGCTTTACCAAGTTGTAATTTAGGACAAACTAAGACCTTATCATTATCAAAATCTAGAGAAACTTCATAGACTGGGTTTCATCATTGATTCGACCATTTATACCTTCTTGAAAAGAAAAAGAAACATTTTCACTATTATGAGCATTAGTAGTTGACATGGTAACACTCTTATCCTCTTCCTTCTCAAGGATGCACATGTCTATATTTAAAATTGAAGACATTTGATCATTTGGATCTATTGTACTCATACAGCTGTTATTTTCATCAACATTTCTATCCACAATTGAAGACAACAGACTTTGCACATATCCATTCCTTATTTTTTCCATATTATCTAAACATGTGCAAGCCATTTTCATATTCAAGATTTTAAAATTCTTTAAAAATGCAGTATATCTCTCCTCAAAAGCTTCAAAATGCAAATGAATGCAATTTGATGTACTAGGTCTAACATTTTCAGGGATTAGTGAAAGAGCAACAAAAAATCTATGACTGAAAACAATACTTGACAATTCATCTTGTTTCTTAAGTTGTTTCAATTTTATGGCAAGATCAAAGGGTTCTTTTGCAAATTCTATCCTAAAAGCATCCATCAATTTATCCCAGCATGGAAAAGATTTCTTAGGAAAACTTAAGTACCAATCCCTAGCTTTAGCTTCAAGAGATTTGACAAAAAATATCATCCACTTATCCTGATCTCCAAATGACTGTTTCACCATGAAATTATATAAACTTTGTATATGTGCATCTCCTTCACATATATTATATCCATTAAATGTAGGCATCTACTTATAGACTTGAGATGACATACTTTTAACCTTATAGTCAATCCATGACAAGTCTAATTGGTCATACAATGAATCAAATGAATTGAAAAAAGGTGTAGCAACTTGGCTAGCAGATCTAGTATAATTATCTCTCAACTAGGCTTGTATAGCAATCAGGTTCCTTTTTTTCAACTCTTTAGCCCCCCTTTTGAATATAGCTTTCCATTCCAACCTAATCCTAAGCTTGTTCACATTTAGGTATAAGTACTTTGAGGTTTCAACTACTTGAGGATTTTCAATCTTATGAAGCCTTTTGAAAATATGCATCTAAGTTTCTAGTGGCATGGTTATTTCTATTTTTTAATCCATGGATGTATGCAAATCTAATTTCAATGAATGGTGCACAATCATAACCATGACAAATTTTAAGAATAACTACAAATAGATAGTAATCCTTGAGATATATTTATTCATTCCATCAATAATTGCTACTTTGTGAATAAAACTTTAAGTGGAAAAATAGTTGCAATCCATATGACAGGTTTAGCAAAATGAAAATATGCAAAGAATTATGTACCTTCATGCCTCTAGTTGTGGTAATTTTGAATAAAGCTTCTTTCAGGTTTCAAATATATCAAACATCATCCCTTCATATGTAGAAATTGACTGAGCAGAGTTGCCACCTCCTCAACAAGAGGACAACCTTTGAAGCAAGGATATCTTTATCTGAGTTCTTCTAACAAAGTGACCATAGGGCTACAACAAGCCACTTTACAGATTCAAAATTTCTTTGAAACTTCAACCAAATGTTTGAACATTTTGTCTTGACTCTTTAAAATGGTCTTCGACATATTTATATCAAGGATACAAAAGTGTCCCCAATAGAGGCACCATTCTTCATGGTTATTCTTTTAGAACCAAACTTAATCTCAGTACTAACCTTTGGGCTTGACATGACCCAATTATCAACTAGGTTGAGGATTGGCCAACACTTAAGTAGAGTAGTTATCACTTTACTTCTTCTCTTCGAGCTTTGTAAGACCCAAGGAGGGTAATCCCATATATACTCAATATTTTATGCTTAGTCAAGAGTATTTCTTCACACAGATGCACTATTCCATGAAAATCACCTTATCAAAAGCTTGGCATACCTTAGATAGAAGTGTTACTTATTTTCAAAGAGTGCACCTTGATACGTAGAGTTATTACATTGTAATTTAATGTATGTTGAATCCCTCTTTATTTTAAATCCTAGGCCCAATTCAATACTAGCTCAACTAACAACAAGATAAACCAATAAGATAATTGTTTCTTTATCTAAGGAAAAAATTTAATTACAACTGGTTATCAATTGGTAATACAATTTAATTGAAACTCATAAATTAGTGGACCATTAGAGTGTCACTTTGTAACCTTCTAACTCACCGTGTCTACAAAATATCACTTTCTTAATAAACCCTATATGCTTTTCTCACAAACCAATGAGTTTGTTTCAACATTTTATCAATTCATTGAACTGAAGCATAAAAAAAATTCATACATCATGTGCAAATGACAAAAGAAAAATGAAGCTATCATTAACAATCTTCATTCATAACTTGGAAGAAAATATATAGGAGAGTAATATTTTGAAACTAAAATTCATCTTCATTTCTGATATTTCATTGTAAAACATATTTAATATTTATAAACAATATAACTTTCATCTTAGACTTGCTTATGATATATCTACTAGAGTACCTATTTACATTATATTCTACTATGACCGTATCTAGACTCAAAACTTTGAACTCTCTTTTTTCAACCATGAAATCCCCTTTATATAAATAGGGGAGCAACAAGCACCCAACTGAATTACAATTTCAATTTCATTTGAGTTCATTTCAAAAACCTAATTCCAACTAACCCCTCAAAGCACTCCCTAGACAATTTCATACGTAATCATTTTAGAATAGGGGAGGCAAAAAAAATGTGTAGAATATTAGTCATCACTATCATAGTATCATTTTGCTTGCAACAAAAAATATTTCAACCACATCATCACAAAGACCTCCACATCAGCAAGGGAAAGAAAAAGACAAAGCATGGACACATGAAAATAAATACCTCCTATGCAATGACCATGGTGTCATCAAAAACTAAAATAGGAGGTGACCCTTATTTATAGTCATTGGCTTCCAAAAATTCCCAACCAATCCTTTTCATTAATGCAATTGGAGGTATTACCATCACATCATCATCAGAGCTCTCATATGGCACCAAGGAACATACATACTAACCATAGTTTTAGTCTATCTCAACTTCAACATCTAAAGGAGTATCGAAAAACACAATAAGAGAACTCTACCTTCCCTGGCTAGTTTGGTAGCCTTTCTCATTCTTTCTAGCCTTCTTTATTTGCAATGCCAGTTCCTTTCCTTTGAGCTCAACCACTTCTCCTAGAAGGGTCCTATTTCTTAATCGATAAGTACTTTGCACAATTGTCTTATTTCTATGGCCTTTATCCCTCCTTTTTCCCTTTGCAATTTTAGGGGAACCCATGTTTTCCTATTCAGTTACCTCCTCATGGAATTTTGACATACTTAACCAGCTATCTAGCTCCTAATAGGTGAAGTTGCATCACCACTTTTTCCCATCTTGTCAGAGCTAGAAGAATGATAATTAAAAGGTCTTTTGGTTCAACACCCACAAAAACAACACCCCAATCCCAGTGATAATGATTAGTTCAAGAAATAGAATTCCTAAGTAGACCAAAGAACTCAATTTCATACCAACCCAACCAAGACAAGAATATTCTACCGCAAATAGACCAACAACCCTTCACACTTTATCTAACATACACTACAGATTGAAAAGATAGTGAGAGTAATCATTGATCATTCTGCATTAAATATAGATCTCAGGCATGCAGAGTTAATGATGTAGAAATTCTTGTGTGAGTGAACTGACCTACCCTATTAGTTTGGTTCTCAATCAGGACCATTCATCTGAGAGAAATTAAAATTTCATCTAAGGTGGCCATGAGCATCTTTTTTCAACTATTATGAAGTTTCTTCTTGAAAACATCAATGCTATCTCAAACATTTCCATGTTATTCCTTAACCCTAATTTTATCATATATGTCCTGACAATTATCATGTATTGCCAACCTAATCCATGCTCTTCATTAATATCGGTGAAGTACATAAGGCCAGTTTAGAGATAAACTTTCCTTTCATGCTTCATTGCTTCATCGTTGATCCTTCCCTAATCTTGAGGTACTCATTAGCGATGAAGTTACTTATGTGATGACTTCTTGTTCATTGGATCATCCTACTTTAAAGCTTTATCAACAGTCCTCCAGTTCTCTCACCAGTTTCTTTCCTGATCTATAAGAAATCCCCAAGATCATGACACGTTGCCCCTTTCATTTATGGCCATCGCTCATTGTCAATCTACTTTATCACCATTCAACTCTATCAATGATGAAAAAATTCTTGAGATATCCTTTAGCCCTTGATTCTATGGCATGACTCTGGTCACATCTATCCCTTCATCGTGCATCGCCAATTCAAACTTTAGGCCTAGGATCCCATGGGTGATAAGAGACATTGTGGAAACACCAGATCTTGGACACATGCACCTGCATAAAACAAATGGTGTCAAAGACATCGCCTATAAGATCATATCAAATTAGCAAAAGAAAAACCCTTTTTAGAAGGAACCCATCGCTTATCGCTAATTTAGAACTTAAGTTTTGACATAAATCTGTGATGAGTGATAAGGCCTCCATTAATCGTTGATTCTCCTCATATATTGTGCAAGCAATTAGCGATGAATTGTTTACATTGTTTATAGGGCTCATCACACATTGCTATTACAAATTTTCTTTTCAATGGCCATCTGTAATGAGCGATAAGAGCATAAGGTTAAGAACATCACTAGTCGCTATTACAAATTTGAGGGATCAAATGCCATTAGCGATGAGAAATATCAAAGGAAATTATTGCTTATCTCTCATCACTAATTCAAGGTGTAAACCGATGACTTAATCAACGATGAGTGATATAGTTATAAGGGACATCGGGACTTAAGTGAAAGTTTTAGGCACATGCTTATAAGTTGTTCTAAAAGAGGGGACTTCTCTAGGGTGACATGAGAATAGTAGGCTCAAAATTTTTGGATCATGTAGAACAAAGGACGTAATGATCAAAAAATCATTTCCCTAACCCTATAGAAACAGACGATTTAGACCTACATAAAAGAAAAACCTGTCACATGGTGACAGTCACATGATGATGTAAATATGAAAATTCCATCCCCTTATGTGATCAACAATAGACACTATACAACCAATAGAAAAATAGAACTCAAAGCAACTAAAATAAACAAAACCCTAACCCTCACATAAAAAATTGCATTAGATGTGACAAAAAAATCTAGGGTTTAAATATGAGCACTAAAAAATTTACAACTTTTTTTTTAAAGTTCCATCACATACTTAAACTCTTTCTTTGCAAACTACTTGCACAGAAATAGGGTTGGATGGTAGATTGTGTTGTGCCATGTTGGAGGGAGATAAATCCCTTTAGAAGTCAGAATCTAAGTAGTTACTTTGTAGTACTAAGTTTGATTTATGTTGTCTCTCTTATTTGTTCCTTCTTGCATCGATTCATGCTACCACTTATTTTCTCAATCCACCCCTCCTCTATAGTTATGATTTTTGCTTATTCACTCAAACAAAGCGTGCACCCTTTGATCTTCCAACGCATATGCAGCCCTCAGTGCCTCTTTGGGTTCTAATATTTACTCTTGATCTTGTCGTGACCTATCCTCTATGCTCTCAATCGTATTGATATTATTCATGACTGGTGAATTGACTGGATAGCTATCTGTAATATTTGGTAATTCGATGCTTTACATTTAACATTATTTGGATATATAATATATTGGATATTCGATAAACATGAATTTTTAATGATAATCAATTATTCCATTTTATATTTCATATTCAATGGTTGTAGTTATAATTGGTATTTGATAATATTTATTTTGAATTCATTTGATGGATATTTCTATGTATGGTTTTTGATTTCATATATATATAGATGTGTGTGTGTGTGTGTGTGTGTGTGTGTGTGTGTGTGTGTGTGTGTTTGTGTGTGTGTATGTAGATAAATGCACATAGTTACATAAATATCGCATTATTAGTTGAGATAAGATATTGAATTAAAATATTTAGAGAAGTATGGGCATAGTATCGATAAGGTTTTATATACATGTCAAAAATAATAAAAATAAGGTTATATGTGTATAAAAAGCAAATTATTTAGATATCTTTAAAGGGTATGAGATTGTGATTTAAAAGTAACATGTTAAGATATTTTATTTATCAAGATAACATTTAATATATTAATATGGCCAAATAAGAATTTGGTCTTTGGGTAAATAATGTTCATAATAATTTTAGTTACTCTCATCAAGAATGATATTTTGTAATAATTATTATATGAGAGGATGTAAATAGGAATAGACATTTAATTGTGGCTTATGTTCAATTGCATATCATTGTAGCTATTTTACCAGTTAGGGATATTCTCATATTAAAACAACATGTCTTAAGTGAGATTCTAATGATACTTTTAATTAACAATCATAGTTCATACTCTAGAACACGACATGCTAAGAAGTTTGTTTGGTTAAATCATAATTAGAATTCTGGCCTTCAAATAGATTTATGAAATTATAATTGATCTATTTTTATATCTCTATAATAGTGAGTTAGGGAAATTATATATTACTTAAGGATGGAATTTTAGGAATTAATTATTTATAGTTATTTGAGAGAGCATAGTGTAATTTGATCAATGGGAATATTGGTATTTTAGATATCTTCAAGTGGAACTAATTGGAGTAAATAATCTATTCAATTAGACTTAAATTCATTAATTAGACTTGAGGGAAGTAATAATGCTTTGTCAAGGTTATAGAAATGTTGACATTAATGGGTAATGGTATGTATTATGGGATTGGACATACAATTACATAATGTTGTTAATCTCAAATTGTAAATTTTCTATGCAAATTAAGTATTGAGTATCATGTGATGTGGAAATGATGTCTTCCAAGGATGTATTGTTGTTTGAGCATTAGCATTGTATATGGTGTTGAATTATGGAGTAGTTCATGATTGCTTGTTTATTGCGAGTTTGATTAAAATAGTAGATTTCAAGGTTGCAATGTTCGATTGCTCCCTTGTGATGATGTATGTGTGTGATTTTGGAATTTTATTTGATTTTTTTTAATTATTGTGGTTGATTTTGTATTGAGATGATTTTGGTTGTTTTTTTATGAAGGAAGCCCTCTTGTGTCTAATGGTTAAGGAAGTTTTCTACAGGCTTGGGGAAAATGGCTTGAGTTTTGGTTTTGTGTGTTTTTCATTTTGAAAGTGGATTGATTTTGTACTTAGATTGTGTTATTGAAGGTTTAAGCCTTGCATTGCTTAGTCATTGTTATGGTTGAGATTTGTGAGCAAGAGGGTTAAAGCATCGCTTTATGTGCATGTGCATGTGTTTTGTGATTTGTGCAAATGGCTTTACCTTGTTGGATTTTTTGAATCTTCTAGTTGTTAGTAAGGGGAGTGGCTCTCTATCAGGGTCTGATGTACAAAGTGGCATCATGGTAACTCATTGAGAATTTCTTTAATTAGTGATAATGTAAAATAAATTAAGGGTTTGGGTAGTTCAAATTAATCAAGATAATGCCTCACTCATGTCTCAAGCGCTTGTTTAGACTTGAGATGAGCGGGAGGGCATGGAATAGAAAGATCAATTGTGTTGACCTCTAGGAAGGTATTTTAATTCCACGAGTTTGTATAGGGGTCTAGCGACTAGTAGAGGTGGCCAGGGTAACCCAAGATGGGGGTTTGGTAGCCTAGGAAGGTTTGTGAGGGTAACCTATAGCAAGCTATGTGATGAAACTCCTCCCTATAGAAAGCTTGCATTCCCAAGTCATTTGTTTCCCTTTGTTGTTTGTGTACCTCTGAAAGTGGTGTCTTGTTATATAATGTTCATGTTGTTCTTTGTATGTTGGATTCATGTTAGCATTGTCTTCTTGACTTCTTGTATAGTGGGCCCTTATTGTCATCTCCTAGCACGGGGGGTGTACCTTAGGATTCCACTTCATTGTTTGGAAAGTGTTATACACTCCATTGGGTTCCCAGTTGATTTTTGTGAGAATGAATGTGGCACCTAATGTAGAGATTCTAGATCTTGGACCAATCTTGTGATAGAATTGATGATATGTAATATAATCATTTCACTTGTATCTTATCATGTATATGATGTATCCTTCCTATTGTTTTAAGGGAAGCTTTGATGTAAACTTGGAAACAGTATATTGATCTACCCCATGTATGTGAAGTTGTATATGTATTCATTGATTAGTATTATATGCTCTTTAATGGTGTTGTATCTGTGGAAATTTATATACATTCAATTTAGTTAATGTAGTGGATTTCAATGAACTCTTGTTGTAGTTATTTTATGATGCATGTTTTGATTGGATAATTGAGGTATTCATAATGAATTCATGATACCCTAAAGGAAATAGTCAATGAAAATGTACATGTGGATTACATTCTATGTTATTGCTAGTATGATATTTATTTTGATTCAATATTTATTTTTAAATTGTGTCGTAATTGTTAGTTACATGTGTTGTTCTTTGGGGTTTTTTGGTAGGGCGTTACACTTTCTATCAAAGCCTAGGTTCATACACTGGGAACTCTAGATACATATGAGCTCATTATGTTGACCTATTTCCTTGTACTCTTGAGGTTACATTTTCCCTTTTTGGGTCATCCTCACTTATCAACGTGAGATTTGTCCAATGGTGTAGAAAATCGGTGGAAGGGATAGGACTTTCGGTGTAGTGTGCAATGCATTGATATTCTTTCTATCTGGGATGTATTACGGACCCTTGTGTATCCTTGTGATGTGTTTTCTAGTGGTGTGTATTGGTGTGTGTATGTGAAGAATGGGTGTTAAATCTAGAATTTTGTGCATATGAAGTGATAAATTGTGTTTTCTTTCTTCTGAAAAAGTGTAAAATCATGACCTTGTGTCACATATGTTGTGAGATTTAGTGTTGAATAGTGAATTTAAAGTGGAATGTATTGCATGCAAATGATGAATATTTAATAAAAATAGTGTGCCTTATGTGCATAATTTTGCTACGTTTTGTGAAAGTATAGCATTTTGATGTAATAGATCAACTTTCTTGATAGATATGTAGCAGATGGTTTGCGACGTAGTTGTTGCTATTCGTTGATGTAAATTATTGTTTTAAGTGTCATGGTGGGAGGGATAGTGTAGCATTTCTCGTTCTAGAGTACCCTACTACGTTGTAATTTCCTCTCACGGTGTGCTTGATTGTTTGATATATATTGTTCAACAGTTTGTCTGATGCAAATTGTAGGTACTAGGCATCGACTCCGCCTGAACTATCAGGTCTAAGCGTGCCTTAAAATCCAATGGAAATGTTGTTGAACATGAAGATGACAAAAGGTCCCCTACCCTTTCCATCATCCTCGATGAGGATGAGTACCTGTTTAGTCACCCCATCAGTCTTACTATTATATGTGTTTAGTTAGTCCTAAATATTGACCTTGGTTAAAATTTACATAATTGTTTTATATTTATTTTGCTTGATAATTTGGTGTTGCTTATATTTATGTATGTTTTATTTTACCTTGCGACTTCTAGGAGTAAGTCGAATCTTAGGGGCGGAGGATGTAGTGCCCCTCCATGATTCACCCTTTCCATGACATGTTTTTATGATGTTCAACAAATTTAGTTTTGCATTGGTTGAATTAAATTGGTTTAACAATGTTGTTTGCAGTAAAGAATTAAATAAATTATTAAATAAAAAATTTTGATAAATTGATAGATATGTTATTCTTGGATATTTAAGTTATTAAATTAAATTATTAAGTTAGAAGGTAACTCATAATTAAATATAAAGATATTGATTATTAATGTGGAGTTTTAATTACAAAATTAAAATGTGAGAAAATATTAGAAGGAAATAAAATATTAAAATAAAATGTGAAATCAGAAGAAGATAATGAATAACTACTTAAAACAAGTAAAAAGATAGAAAAATTAGAGTTCGTGCACATGCATGACTCTGAACTAATTGTTGAATGAAAACTTGTCATTTTGAGTGGATATTGCTTGAATTTTTATCTACTTTTTGTTTTCGAAAAAAATAAAATTCCTTAGTTATTAAATATTATTATCGAGAAATTTTGGGTTTTGATCTTTGATTTTTAGTTTGGGAATAGAGTAGAACTTGGTCTGAGGAAATTCTTTTGTAGAATAGTTGCATTTTTTTTTATAAATTGTTATGAAAAGAAAATATGAAATGGAGGAAAATGATCATTTTGAAGAAGTTGAAGCTGCAAATTCGAGGAGTTGGATCTTGGCATCAATTTTTGGTTGTGTTATTCATTTAAACTAGGTTTCTCTCTTTGCACTTTCAATTCTATTTGTTTGAAGAAAAAGGCTAGAATGAAACATTCCATAGAAGTCTAAATATTCTCTTATTTACTCAATATGAATTGGAAGCAAATAGAGAATATATTTTGAATCTTTTATGGGTGTTCTACAATATAGTTTATTTATTGTTGTTGTGGGTATTTGCAGGATCATCATGGAAAAAATATGCCCTTAAGTGGTAAAATTTTTAGAAAAATCAGCGTTGACATAAAAATTTGAATAAGTTATCTATATTATTTCAAAAATATGTAAGAATAGGATTTGTAATAAATTGAATGTGGTTTCTAAATTAGTAGGTTTATTTTTAAAAAAATCTATTTGGTGAAAATTTGAAATTTCAATGTAATAGCATTTAAATTTTAGGGAAAAAATAAGAAGTAGGTGTCTGTCTAACCACCTTAACTACAATAAAATGATAAAAAAAAATTATAAGATTTTAAATATAAGTAGAGGACTCATTTCCTGATGTGATGCATATTTTTTTGTAATTTTTTTCCAAGTAAATAATTAATTATGAATTTTTTATTACAACTTTTAAAAAATATCAAAACTCGTATGTCTAACCACCTTAACTTGGTCAAAACTTAATGAAGTCCATTTTTTTTGTTTCAATCCCATAGTATGCGATGCATAGAATGTCATGCATGTTTCAAATTCAAAAAATGTGACACCATTTGAAAGCTATAGATGTTTTTCAATCAACCTATCAATCAACAATTTAGTCGTAATTCAAATAAAAAAGAATAGTAATTATTTATTAAATTCAAAGTAAAAAATAATTTATATTGTTGAAAAGCTAAGAATTTCCTGTAAAAACCCTTTTCGTTTCATCAATTTTGAGTTAAAACAAAGTCATCAGCCACATACTCTACACATACCCATCATATCGCCACATTTTCTCCTGGATCATGCTCGTGCACATACTCTTGTGGAAAACTTTTATGCCTCTATTTGCAAGTACCCACTTGTGCATGCTTGATTTGAATCATTCTCGCAATTTTCAACTCCTTTACTAGATGTTTATAATAGGAACTGTATTCTTCTTTCTAAGTTTTCATATAAGATTGATGCTTGGTATTTAATAAATTCACCTTGTGTTCGAATTCGTTGGAAATGCTAATGGATGGTATTCGATACATGCTATGTTTGATAACCATCGAACAATCGTTTTCTTGGTTATTCTATAGATGCTAATATATTATAAGTTGGGAAACTATAGTGAACCTTGGATTGAAATCGATTATGATTACTGCTTTGAACCATTGATATTATTCAAGCCGATTTTATACTATGGTTCAATTTAATTTTGATAGTTATATTTCATGGCATTCCATGCCTTTTATTGTGAAACTTTAGCATGCATATTTATTTCAATGTATCTTCATTAGACATTGTATCTTGGTCTGGCGCATTTGTTTCATTGGCTTTATCATGGGTTTGGCGTTACATCTGATAATAATTGCATATGCGACATACCTTGGTAATTGTCAATTATATCATTGTTACTTTGAGTTGATTTTCATTGGTAAGCTTATATTTGGCTTTTGATGGTGAATTCCTTTCAATGGCGTTGGTCTATGTTTAGTGATCCTCTGTGTTTCCCTCTCACTGTGGCTTATTCTCAATGCAGTATATGTAGTTAACTCTATTGTACGAGTTTTATAGCACTTAAAGTGCCCAACAAAGTAACCAAAGCCAACACTGTTATTAAGCGCTTGTAACTGTTTCAAACACATTCATACTTAGACTCTTTCTTTGCAAACTGCTTGCATAGTAATAGGGGAGGATGGTAGACTATGTGACGCCATGATGGACGGAGAGAAATCCCTTTAGAAGTTAGAATCTGAGTAGTTACCTTGGAGTACTGAGTTTGATTTATGTTGGCCTCTTATGTGTTCCTTCTTGCATCAATTCATGCTTCCACCACCCCTTTTCTCAATCTGTCCCTCCTCTATAGTTATGCTTTTTGCTTATTCACTCAAACAAAGTGTGCGCCCTTGGATCTTCCAGCGCATATGCAGCCCTCAGTGCATCTTTGGGTTCTAATTCTTACTCTTCATATTGCCCCGACCTATCCTCTCCTCTCTCGGGCTTCATGATATTATTTATGACTGGTGAATTGACTAGATAGTTGTGTGTCTTATTTGGTAATTCAGTTCTTTACATTTAACATTCTTTAGATATTCATTATATTGGATTTTCAGTAAACATGGATTTTAAATGATAATCGATGATTGCATTTTATATTTGGTATTAAACGGTTGTATTTATAATTGGTATTTGATACTATTTATTCCAAATTCAATGGATATTTTTATGTATATATATATATATAGATAAATATATATAGTTATATAAATACCGTATTATAAGTTGAGATAAGATATTGAATTAAAATATTTAGAGAAGTATGGGCATAGTATCGATAAGGTTTTATAAACATGTCGAAAATAATAACAATAAGGTTATATGTGTATAAAAAGGAAATTATTTAGATATCTTTAAAGGGTATGAGATTGCGATTTAAAAGTAAGGTGTTAAGATATTTTATTTATCAAGATAACATTTAATATATTAATATGTCTAAATAAGAATTGGGTCTTTGGGTAAATAATGTTCATAATAATTTTAGTTACTCTTGTTGGGAATAATATTTTGTAATAATTATTATATGAGGGAATGTAAATAGGAATAGACATTTAATTGTTGCTTATGTCCAATTGCATATCATTGTAGCTATTTTACCAGTTAGCAATGTTCTCATATTAAAACAACATGTCTTAAGTGAGCTTCTAATGATACTTTTAATTAACAATCATAGTTCATAATCTAGAACACGACTTGCTAAGAAGTTGGTTTGATTAAATGATAATTATAGTTATGGCCTTGAAATAGATTTATGAAATATTTAATTGATCTATTTTTTATATCTCTATAATGGTGAGTTAGGGAAAGTACATATTACTTAAGGATGTAAGTTTAGGAATTAATTATTTATAGTTATTTGAGAGAGTATAGTGTAATTTGAATAATGGGGATATTGCTACTTTAGATATCTTCAAGTGGAACTAATTGGAGTAAATAATCTATTGAATTGGACTTAGATTGAGTAATTAGACTTGAGGAATGTAATAATTCTTTGTCAAGGCTATAGAAATGTTGGCATTAATGTGTGATGGTATGTATTATAGGACTGAACATGTACAATTGCATAATGTTGTTTATCTCCAATTGTAAATTTTATGTAAATTAAGTATTGAATATCATGTGATGTGGAATTGATGTCCTCCAAGGATGTATTGTTGTTTGAGCATTAGAATTGTATATGGTGTTGATTTGCGGAATAGTTCATGATCTCTTGTTTATTGCAAGTTTGATTTAAATAGTGGATTTCAAAGTTGCAATGTTTGATTGTTCCCTTGTGATGATGTATGTGTGTGAGTTTAGAATTTTAGTTGATTTTCTTTATTATTGTGGTTGATTTTGGTTGTTGTTTTACGAAGGGAGCCCTCCTGTCTCTAATGGTTAAGGAAGTCTTCTAGAGGATAGGGGAAAATGGCTTGAGTTTTGGTTTCACGTGTTTGTCATTTTGAAAGTGGATTGTGTTATTGAAGGTTTAAGCCTTGCACTACTTAGTCATCATTATGGTTGAGATTTGTGAGCAAGAGAGTTCAAGTTTTGCTTTGTGTACGTGAATGTGTTTTGTGATTTGTGCAAATGGCTTTACCCAATTGGATATTTTTTGGGTCTTCTAGTTGTTAGTAGGGGAAGTGGCTCTCTATGGGGGTCCAACACACAAAGTGGCATTAGGGTAACTCATTGAGAATTTCTTTAATCATTGATAACCCATGGTTGTTTCTTTAGACCTACTTAAACATGATCGAGCAATCAATCATTAGTTAGTAAACACATTTGAACACACATTCTCCATGCAATTCATTTAAAATGCAATGAACAAGAAAACAAAGATACAAATTCAAATGAAAACTTATTGAAATCCTATTCAAAATATTCAAACTAGCATCCCATAAGGGAATTGGTGCTACTTTGATGTGGAAATTATCCCTTTCCCAATTCCTTGCAAACTTTGATGATGAGCAATGTGAACCTTGGTGAAATTTGCATAACTTAGCTAAGATTGATGAAAAAACTATGAAGACTTAGATGAAAATGGATGAACTTTACTTCAAATCTATAGATAGTCACTTTTCCTCAAGTTTTGGATCCAAAATCAATAGGAAAGCCTTCCATTTATAGGAAAGAAGGATGGAGAGGTGAGAAATGTGAAGAATGTGGGACTAAAGATGAACCAATAACAATGTGACACTTGTCAACATACAATTGAAGAGAGGTGGAGCACATTTTGATCAATGTGCAAATAAATGCAATTAGGTGGAAATTTGAAATTTGAAAGATGGCTTGTGGAGGAAGAGTTGGAAGAAGAGTTAATGCCACTTAGATTAAGAAAAAGGGAATGCTAGAGTTATAAATGCCATGTTGAAGGACAAGTCCTTTTGGGAGGGAGATTTCAAATTAGAAGAATATTTCAAAGAGATGTCAGTTTTGAATGAAATAGAAGAATTAATATATCAATTAAGTTGATCTACATTTGCAAGTTGCAAAATCTAGAGGACTTGAGGATTAGTGGGTATGTGCAGGATCATCATGGAAAAAATAGGCCCTTAAGTGGCAAAAAAATTAGAAAAATCAGAGTTAGGCAACTTGACATAAAAAATTGAATAAGTTATCTATATTATTTCAAAAA
This sequence comes from Sequoia sempervirens, assembly GCA_007258455.2. Taxonomy (NCBI): domain Eukaryota; kingdom Viridiplantae; phylum Streptophyta; class Pinopsida; order Cupressales; family Cupressaceae; genus Sequoia; species Sequoia sempervirens. The sequence continues at coordinate 115,930 of VDFB02373971.1, read as the reverse complement.
TATGTAAGAATAGAATCTGTAGAAAATTGAATTTGGTTTCTAGAATACTAGGTTTATTTAAAAACAAAAAAATCTATTTGGTGAAGATTTTAAATTTCAATGCAGTAGTACTTAAATTTCATGGAAAAAATAAGTAGGTGTATGTCTGACCACCCTAACCACAATAAAATGATAATAGTTTTTTTATAATATTTTAGATATAAGTAGATGACTCATGTCCCAATGTGATGCATATTTTTTTGTAATTTTTTTCCAAGTAAATAATTAATTATGAATTTTTTATTACAACTTTTAAAAAAATATAAAAAACTCGTATGTTTGACCACCTTAACTTGGTCAAAATTTCATGAAATTCATTTTTTTTTAAATTCTATAATATGTGAAGCATAAATGTGACACATGTTTCAAATTCAAAAAATGTGATACCGTCTAAAAGCTATAGATATTTTTCAATCATCCTATGAATTAGAACTTTAGTCATAATTTAAATAGAAAATTAATAATAATTCTTTATTAAATTCAAAGTAAAGCATAATTTATATTGGTTGAAATTTAAGAATCTCTTTTAAAAACCTTTTTTATTTCATCAACTTTGGGTAAATAAAGTTGTCAGCCACATACCCATCATATCACCACTTTTTGGCCCATCATGATCCTACATATACCCTAGTGTTAGAGTTAATCAAGATTTAATTAAATTTAAATGAGATTAGTTGATTTGACATTTGACTTACATTTTTAGATTTATTTAAATCAAGTGGGAGGAATAATGAACATTAGATTTGATTAAATAATTTTGATTTATTTAATTAAATGAATGATGATAGATTTAATTAAATAAAGGTTAATTTATTTAATCAAAGGAGGAAATATGATTTAATCAAATAAAGTGATTTATCTAATTAAAAGAGGAACATTAGGATTAATTAAATTAAATGATTTATTTAATTAAAAGAAGATAATGAGTTAATCAAATAAAGTTGATTTATTTAATTAAAAGAGGAATTATGATGAATTAATTAAATAAGGATTATTCAATTAACTGGTTAGTAAAGAAGTGATTCAGGGAGAACTGATGTTAGTAAATCAAGATCAAGTGCCTGATATCAATCAAGATAATTTGAATGTCTACATTTTACCCCTCTTTGAAGCAATGTACATGTTGCATTGGTTCAAAGAATAAACTTTGCTAAGATCAAAATTCTTTTTTATTTTTATTTTTTTGAATGCCCCACTGTTTCCCCAATGAAATAATTACATTGGTATACTGCCACCTCGAGAGATCAAAATAAAAATTTAGATTTTTAGGTGATTTCTCTTAAAAAAGAGGACAAGCTAGCTGACGGGTCTAGAAAGGCTCTAGGATGTCAAAAATGTGCCAAAATGTGAGAAAAAGACCTAAAACAAGCTTCAATTGGGAAAAAATGGGGTCGAGGGTGCAAAACCTTAGTTGGCAGCTAAAATGGGGCAATAAACCCTAATTTTCATGCTTAAATAGCTATGGAGGGGTCACTTTCAATTCATTTTCACATTCACATCTTGAGATTTTTAGTGTTTTGAGCTCTGACCCTACTATAGAATGGCACAAAGAGTGCTTCCCTAACACATTTTTGAGCGAGTTCGAGTGTACCAGCAACCTCCAAGTGTAGGACTAGCGGTATGTTAGTTTAATTTTTTGAGTGCATTTATTGTGGTTAAAAGGTCAAACTTGTCTAGCGTGATATATGGAGATCCTAAAAGTGTATAATTGGTGACACTAGGCTTCAAATAATGCTGCTACTATTAATTGTGACACCATGCCACAATTTAGCTTTAGGGGTCCAAACTGCAAAGGGTGATGCCAGTGTCATTAGTGACGTCATACTTTTGTTAGGTTTTAGGGTTTTACGTCAAATAGGCCCGCATGTGCAAATAGCAATGTCGTAGCCTAATTTTCTTTTTAAAGGGGTCAATCATTGTTGTTTGGAGCTTCCAAAGGCTGACACCATTGCAAATAGTGACACAATCACTATGCTTATGTTGTGAACTCCAAATGAGGTTAGATCTTTTCAGAAATTTTGATGTTGTGACTTTATGAGTGTAGAAGGAAAGAGAGCCTTTGCTTTCACATAAGCATCGACCCTTGATGTTGAGCAGACTGAGCAGGTTACATGAGTTGTGATAGGAGCACCTTGGCAAGATCAGCCTATGGTATGTTGCTTACATGCCCACTATGAGGGCCCATTTGGCGATGATGATAGCATTGGCCGAGTAGTGGCATATATCGAGATGTCATCCTTTCACCTACCCACTAGCAAGGTGACTATTACACTAGAGGACATTTGGTATATCTTACAATTTCTCATCCACGGTAAGTGAGTTATATATGACACCAATGCTAGTGGTGACACATGCTTTGAGATCCTAAAGGTTGAGGAGCTCACACTTTTTGAGTGCTAGCCTGATCTCGACTATTATAGACACCAGGTGTCAGTTTTTAGGTTGATCATTGTTGTGATCATATCAGGATTGGTGGCTCTGGACCAGTGGGATAGTGATTTTAGCTTGGGATGGGATTTGGCCTGGGAGTGGATGCTACGGGAGAGGATACTATTTTCCTAGGGACCAGTGATGTTGGCCTCTTTATATCATGATCTTCGTGAGTTTTCCTATTGTGACAATAGAGTGATTGGTGTTGGCATCATATTACTATACATTTGGGCTTGGGAGCACATAGTTGTGCTTTGACAGAGGGTTACAGTGGTTGATCTTGAGCCCAACGACCCAAAAATTTGGAGGTGTAGGGGTAGCCTCACTTTCACACATATAGGACAACTAGGCCTTCCTCATTGGTGGTGTGTGATCAATGAGATGATAGTATTTACTTGGTGGTCGTGGTTGCATATGCCTGCTTGGTATGATGATGTATAACATCTATTCTATGCCCACTAGGAATGGGTTATGTAGGGGCATGAGCATACCATGATCAAGTGCTACCTACTAGAGAGGGTAGCAAGATGGTTTGAGGATGTGCAAGATCTCCCTAATGACTAGTATGTTGCCATTTTTCAACGCACATCCAAAGAGACCACTTGTGGCTAGATGATCCTAGCGTCTAACATGGTTGATTCATTCAGGCAGCTGGTATCTAGGCCATGGTCCTATGCACAAGGATAGGTGGATCCAAGCACTACACATTCCTACAATGACTGGTTCAGGCCTCCACTTTGGTTTACAGTCCTAGCAGTAGCACTAGCTCAGAGGAGACCTTGATGTAGGACAACCAAGAGGGGACAGGTTCTAGTAGCACTAGGGGCCAGAGGAGGAGGAGGAGGAGGAGGAGGTGGTGGTGGACCACCTCCATGATAACTTGATCAAGCTCAGAGAGACCACCATCCACCACTAGGGACCAGCACCCACCGCCAAGAGACCAACAACCACCTTACCTACCAAAGCCTAATTAGAGAGATGCCCAAATTCAATAGCTTCAAGGGCAATTGTAGGAAGCCATAGCAAAGAGGAACCATGCTAGGAAGTAGGTCTAGGTCCTCACAATAGAGCAAGATCATGAGCACTAGTAGAGGCAGGTGATAGAGTTGTAGCTAGCCTAGGAGGTCAATAGGAGAAAACAACTAGAGAGTATGGTTGCATCTTCACAGGGTTGGACAATTCTAGTGCAGATGTATCGTGAGGAAGTATGGGAGCTGAGTATTATCGAATTCACTATCGAGAGGCCATACTCATAGCACCTTGAGTACCAGAGTACTCCCAATAGACTGACATGAGACGGGTAGAGGACTAGCCAGAGAGGCAGGTAGGTGAGGGGAGTAGCCACTAGAGCTAGCTCATACAGTTTTGATTGACAACATTCTTTTTTGAGATCCACAAGCTTCATTTTTCATAGCCTTGTGAGCATTTGTACATTGATTGATACACATAAACATCATCCTAATTTGTACCATGATAGTTACATTTTGATATATATGATATCATCAATTCAATATGTAATGTGTCTATTTTATTTATGCATTATGGATGGATGCTTTTAATATTCTATATGCAATGTGATTCGATATGATGTGATGTGATGTATGATTATGCAGATGTTTATGGATGTCATGGATTCCTTTATTTTTTGTATAATTTCTATGCACTTTTATGATGATGATGTATGGAGTAGAATGTATGGATGCAAATGTTAGGATATGCAAATTATCTTAATGTTCTTAAACTAACAGATCTATATTATGCAAAATGAATGATGTTGTATGTTATGATAATGAGATGTATGGGATATTATGGCATGCTCTCTTTTTTTAGTATCATTTTTTATGTATGATATGATGAGGAATGTATGGATGATATGATGATGCCTATATAGAAAATATGATGATGCTTTTATGATTATGCAATGGATGCAAATGTATGGTTTATGAGACACTTAGAATAACCAATCTATATTATGCAATGATGAAATGCAATGCATGTGAGATGATCAGTGTTTCCTATTATGATATGATATGGATGATATGTGCAACATGTTGATGGTTTGTGGATGTAGGATGGATGTATTTGTGATGTTTTGATTAACTTTCATGGTACCATGTTAGTGCAAAGAGAAGAAAGAAAGAAGAAATGATATGATGATAAGAGGATCCAAAAAATCCATGATCTATGACACTTTATTAGAGATGATGATGATGATGATAATGATGATGTATTGCTTATTAGGAATTGGGATTTTAAAATGGCTCTCTTACCTTACATTTCATAACACACATAGGCACAATGCATCAAGGTATAAAGAACCGAGATGGCATTGCACCTAGTGTGATGGAATTTGACTCAAAAATCAGATAGGAGTATTCCTATTCACACCTAGCATATGAAACCTTATTTAAAATGTAGTTCAGATATTTCAAATATCTCGTATCAAAACATAGAAAGGCAAGCCTTCCTATGTGGTCAACATGACACCTAAAACACCCTCCCTACAAACCAAACAAAGTAGGCATGACCAAGGTTATATTAAAAGAAAATCCAACAAGCACAAAATATAAAAAAGATAATGATCACTGCCCCATTCATTTCTCTCTAAATAATTTTGCTTAGACATCATTGAGAGGTCATTGAAATGAGTGCAATAAGATAATTCAACAAGACAAAGATCAAGTAAACAAACAAGCTAATGCTCTTCATACCTCTAGCCAATACTAAACTATGGTGATGCCTGATGTTGATGTCCATTGTAGGAAGGATGCATCCTAGGATATGATGTTATCAGATGATGGTGAGATTGACTAGATGATGGGCTATTAGTATCAAGAATTGACCAACTTGTTTACTTACTGACGTAGACTTGAGACCTTGGCATTTAAGTTTACATTTTTAGTTTGCAATACTTGTTTCTGATGGTTTTTCCAAAGGTTGGTGTGACAATGATTTACTGTGAGCGGATGTTTATTTTGGGTGATCATGAAATGGGATGGATGATTTTTTTCCAAATATTTGGATTTTTTTGGTGTTTTTGAAATGTTTTGAGGCTATTTTTTGTATTTTCAAGATGTTTTACAAATGTTTTGATTTTCAAAATTTCCAATGTTTTTTGTGTTTTCTGAGATTTTGACGAAGAACCTAACCTAAAGACCTATCCTAGGGGCCTCAAGGGCTGATCAAAGATTAGTCTTTCCTACATTATACATGTAGAGACCATGTAATTTGACTGAAATAGACTCATTTATTGATGAGATATGAACAAATGGATTGCTAGTTTATTGTGACAGACTCCTAAAGGACTAACCAAAGTTTCTTTGGGGATGATCAAAGATCAACCTTTCCTACGCTTAGAGCTCAAAGACCCATAGTTCGATAAGATGACACCATTTTTTTACTTTTTGACTGACTTTGGGATTTTGATATGTTTTGAATGTTTTTTGGATTTTCTAATTTTATGAATGTTTTTGGATTTTTTGATTTTAAGGAAGACTTCACAAATATACACAAATCTGATCCAATGCATGTATAGGAACATGCCCCTAGTGTGGTGCAATAGACTACTCTAATATAGGTAGGACAAATTGACCTTGGGAATGGGCCAAGTAGTACTAGGAGGGATCAAGCTATGATGCAGACGTGGATAGGTGATGGATGGAAGATGCAAAATGAGTCACAAAGATCATGGTGGATGGAGAGTGATTATTTACACAAGGTGCCTATTTTTTCAGGTGTTCACCAAGGTACTTGCCCAAAGCACCATCAAAGTGGTTTTCACTAGAGGAATATTTTTTCTTTACTGTTTTCAATCCTTTTTCTTTTTTTTTTGGATTTATAGATTTACACCTTGTAAGATTAGGCATAAAACTTTTTGAGATAGAAATTTTTCATGGGATTCTATAGAGGCTCCCCTTCAGGCATTGATAGCTAATATGCCCCTAATTTATAGCTCATTGTGATGATGAACGGTCCCAACCAATGGGGTTCAAACTTGCCCTTGTTGTCTAGATTTGGTACATTTTTTTGATTCTCCTTAAGTACAAGCTCTTCGACTTGAAAGGTTTGACTCCTAATCCTCTTGTTGTAGCTCTTTTTGAGAGAGTTTTGTTAGACTTCCAAATGACCTTTAAGGCATCCATGTGTCCCTCATCTAGTAGTTCCAACTTGTTCAACCATGAAACCTAATATTCTTCATCAATAATAATATTTTGCAATGATATCCTCAAGGACAGGAGCTCGTTCTCAATGGGGAGGATGGCTTCTAAATTGTAGATTAGGGAGAAAAGTGTTGCACCAGTTGGCATGTAGATACTTGTTCAGTAGGCCCATAAGGTGGGATTTAATTGCAAGTGTCAGTCATGACTAGCCTCATTGATTGTTTTCTTGAGGATTTTTAAGATGGTTTATTTGTAGCCTCAACTTGGCCATTACCCTGGGGGTAGTATGAGGTGGAAAAGTGAAGTTGGATATTGAACTTTTGGCATAGGTCTCGAACATTCTAGTTTTAGAAAGGTGTCACATTATCTAAGATAATGGCTTGAGGGACACCATAGTGGAAAATTAGGTAGTTCGGGATGAACTTGGAAATATTCTTTCCTATGATATAGGTCATGGGAATGGCCTCTACCCACTTCATGAAGTACTTCATGGTAGTGATGATGAACTTATTTCCACTAGATGAGGTGGGGGTGATTTTTCCAATGAGATCGAGCCCCTATTGTGAAAAGGGACAAGGTGTAATTATTGGGTGGAGCTACTGAGCTAGTGCATGGATGAGATCCCCATGTTGTTGACACTATAAGCACCTTTGGACATAGTTGTGATCTTCCTTCTCCATTGTAGGCCAATAGTACCCATTACTCAACAGTTTTTTACCCAAGGTCATACCACTCCAATGTGAGCCACAAATGTCATTGTGTACCTCAGTTAAATTAGTCAAAGCTTCCTCAAAATTTAAGCATTGTAACAAGGTTCCCTTGATACTCCTATGGTATAGGGTGTTCCTAAGATAACAAAGCAGGATGAATTTTTGATAAATGTTCTCTTAACCTTGGTTCAAAGTTATATGAGTGGGGAGGACTCCTATTCTCAAGTAGGTGTATATATCATGATACCAGGGATCATTGAGACTAACAATTTCACACACAAATTCAAACTTTGGTACATCCAATAGCGATCCAATTATTGCCATAGCATTTGTCGCTCTGTTATTTACCCTTGGTATCAATGAATAACTCTTTGAGGCTTTCCACCAATTTCTTGTATGGGGTCAGCTTGTCATCCTTCGTTTGATATTTGTCATTTACCTAGTTGACAATAAGTTGTGAGTCTCCATAAACCTTGAGTGCCATGATCTACCATTGTATTGCAATTCTCATCCCTATGACAAGAGCCTTATATTCCACAATGTCATTTGTGCAAGGAAATGATAGCTTATATGATTTAGGTATGCAATCCCCTTATGGTGTAATGAATAAGACTCTAGCTCCTAACCTGTGCTATGTGTCGGATCCATCAAAGTATATTTTCCAGTGATTTGCTACACTTACGTTAAAGATGGATTCATTAGGGAACTCTGATAAAAGTGGATTTTCTAAATATATTGGTGCTTCTACCAACTGATCTACAATTGCTTGTCCTTTAATGGCCTTCTATTCTACATACTCAATGTCATGTTCCGTCAATATCATAACCCATTTAGTTGTTCACCCTGTGAGCATTTCTTTAGAAAGCAAATACTTGAGAGGGTCTATCTTTGCAATGAGTTTTATCTGATGTGCTAGCATATAGTGCCTGAACTTCCATGTCATGAACACAATTGTTAAGCAAGCTTTCTCAATGGATATGTAATTTAGCTAGTGTCCCACCGTGGTTCTACTGATGTAGTAAATAGCTCTCTCTTTCCCATTTTCATCATGATGTGCTAAGAGAGCACCAAGGGAAGCTATTGTTGCTGATGTATATAAGATCAAGGGTTTTCCTGGAATTGGTGGCATGAGAACTGGTGGTGTAAGTAGGTACTCCTTGATCTTATTGAAAGTCTGGTCACATTTCTCATCCCACTTGTATGCTACCCCCTTGTGGAGTATATGAGAATATGGGATAGCCTTGTCTGCTAGTTGTGCTATGAATCAACGAATGGACTGGAGTCTTCCTTGAAAACCTCTTAACTACTTCAATTTCCTTGGTGCCTCCATCTCGAGGATTGCTTTGACTTTGGTGTGGTTTATCTCAATTCCTCTCATAGATATACAATGTACCCTAGTAACTTTCCTAATTGTACTGTGAAGGCCCACTTTTTTGGATTGAGCCTGACCTTATATTCTTCTAGCCTATCAAAGATGGAGCTTAATGCCACTATGTGATCCTGACATTTCTTTGACTTGGCCAATATGCCATCCACATAATCTTCCATAGTTTTTTGGATAATATCATGGAATATTAGTGTCACGTCCCTTTGATAGGTAGCTCTTGTGTTTTTAAACCCAAATGGCATCATTTTCCAACAATATGTCCCCCATGGACAAGCGAAAATTGTTTTGTGTTGATCTTCCTTAGCTATCATAATCTGATCGTACCATGGGAATCCATCCATTAGTGATAGCATTTCATTCTCTACCATCATATCCACAATCATTTCAATGTTTGGAAGTGTGAAGTCATCCTTGGGACATGTTTTGTTCAAATATCTGAAGTTAGTGCAGATGTAGATGCCCCTAGTGGGCTTTGAAGCAAGTATAAGATTTGAAACCCATTCTGGATAATCAATTGGCCATATGAAACTAGCATCAAGGAGCTTCTATAATTCCATCTTGACGAATAATGCTATTTGTGGATGCATCTTTCTTAGTTTTTGTCTTACTTGTTTTGTTTCAGGATATATAGCTAGGTGGTGAACCACAACTTCTAGATAAATTCTAAGCATGTTGGCATAGGTTCATGCAATTTGTTCACCTTTATTTCTCTTAGAAATGCAGCTAGGAGTTCTTGTTCTTCTATAAGAAGTGATTCTACATAGAAGGTGATATGTGGTGTTTCTTCTATTCCCAAGTTGGTTGGATTGCACTTCTCTACTAATACTGCTAACTTCTCCTAATGAATAGCACTAAGTGGAAGACCGAATCCCTCATCCTTTGGTGCCTCAGAGAGGTTTTCACCATTAGATGTCTCCTTTATTTTTACTATTTTTGGGTCAGAGAGTTCCACAGTATGGTTTTCAATCAAAGACCTAGATATTATTCTCAAATTTTCACTTTTGTGATAGAGGGATTCAATCATTTCCCCATAATAGCCATGTGTGTCTAGTACAATGTTGAACCTAGCTTTGTGATCTCCACATGGTATAGTATCTTGCAATCCCATGAATTATGAGAGTGCCTCATTGTTTTCAAATGTGTCCAAAATAGGTGGTCCTCGTTGGTCGTAATGGATGAGTTGTGGATAGACTAAGTTCATCTCATGGGTTTGGTTATTTGAATCAAAAGATAGGGAACTAATCATGAGAAGGGAGGAATCCTAAAATAGCATGGGTAATTTAGTTATAGGGTCCTTGTCACACACATCAGTTATCTCAAAGGTATATTTGTCTAAGGGTAGACCTGTGGATACCAACAACTGAGGGGGAGCTTTGACTTTTCTAACTAGGGTGACTTTGCCAAGTATGATTATTTTCGGAGGAGTACATCCAAGGCCAAAATCTCTCATATGATTCTCATGAATGAGCGGCACTAGAAGACTATTTTCATTCTACCCTCATTTCTTGTTTCTATTATAGCCTATACCAAGCATCATCTCTAGTCCTTTGCTATTCTCATCCATGGGAATATCATGCACATGCCTTTCATCTTCGTATAGTAGACTTGATATGTCTTTTTCATCTGCCACTTCTTGACTTAGGTACCCCCAACATCTGAACCTAGAGGGGTCTTCTTTGAAGGTTTGGGATGATGTTTCAATTAGTTGGGGCTTCCCATGAGACCTAGGAGATTGAGGTAATTCTCCTATTATAGAAGCACTTTTCTTCATTTTGTAATCCCCACACCCATTGTCTTGGATAATGAATTTAATATTAGAAATGTCAGGAATGGTGGGTGTCTTTGTCTCAGAAGTGAAGGCTAAAGTAGTTGGGTCTATATATGGGGTTGAAGGGCCTTCATAATTCTTTGGAACTTTAGGGATTTTGTAGTTCTTTGCTTCTAGATTCTTGCAATAATAAAAGGGCTTGGGATCACCATGGATCACGACCTCTTGTTTTTGATAGGGGAACTTCACACATTGATGTTAGGTGGATGCAACAGCTTGCATCCCATGGATCCATGGGCACCCCAAGATGATATTATAAGGTAAATAAAGATCAAGGACTTGGCACATGGTTTCCATGATGGTTGGCCCTACTTGAATAGGGAGTTGAATAGTTCCTTGAGACACTCTTTCCTGATCATCATATGATCTAATTGTAATACCTTTACCCTTTCCAATGACGTCCATGAAGAATCATAGATTCTTTATTAGCTTGAGTGAACAAATATTTCTTGCACCCCCATCCACCAAGACCCTTTTGACTTTATTTTTATGAACCAGGAATTCAAGATGGAGTGCATGGTTGTGAGATGGTTGGGTGGGGAAGTCATAATCAAAAAAATTTAGGAGATGTGGAGTGGTAATGTTTCCAACCATTTCTTACAACTGGTCAACATCAAGATTTATAGAGATGATGGATGAATCCAATGCTTCTTCTAGGATTTTCCTATGTGTCAGTGAGATCTTCAATAACTCCATGATGAAGATATGAGTAGGGGTTCTTTTCAGCTGGTCCAATATATTATAACCATTGGGAATGTATTTTAGATTAGAGGTGGATGACCTAGGTGGCTGGTATGGTCCAACAATGATAACCTTGCCACCATGTGTGGTGACTCCACAATCAACTTTGGCTCCCTTGTCATTAACAATAGTGACCCATTCATCTATAGATGCTACAACATGATCATAAACATGGTTTACATTGCCATAATTTTTCTTACCATGGTTATTCCCTTTATTGTGATATGGCATCAGATTCATTTATATCTTAAGGTCTTGATTTCCTGTAGGTTGTTCAATGTTTATGATTTTGTCATCAATAAGGTCTTGGATTATATTTTTCAATCTCATCCAACTAGCCATTGTATGTCCCTTGATTTTATGAAAATCACAAAGGTGATTCTCGTTATACCATGGCGGTTTCACTTGGGGCTCTTGATAATTCTCATAGACGGGGATTTTAATGAGATTCTCCTATACCAGTTTCTTCATGATAGATTTGATTGGTTACACAAGGGCTATGTATTTTAATTTAGGGGGATATTTGTTTCGCAGGGGTGGTCCCCCTTGATTACTTAGATTGTTGACTACTTGATTATTGGGTGGTTGTGATACCGTGTTGGCTTGTGTGTTGTTTCAATTGTTGGTTTATGGTTGTTGATATGACTATGTGTTTTTCCTTGGGGAATTGATGACCACTTTGGCATTGTTGACACCATTGTTAGTGACATTCTTGTTCTTTACCCATGTGCAAGTTTTTTCATTATAACTAGTTGATGGGAAGTTACCTTGATTTTCTTGATAGGTGGGTGTCCCTCCTTGTGCAATAAGGGCTCTTTTGATGTTTAGTGCCTTGGGGATGAATTGGTCATATGTGGTGATGCATTTCATTTTTAGATGGAAGGACAAGGTTTTCTCAAGATTGGAAATGATAGTGTAGATTTTTTGTTCTTCTTGCATGGTCCACTTGCTCTTGATGGCCTTGGATTGCCATCATTGTAAGAAGGATGCAAATGTTTCCCCCTTATCTTGTTTGAGAGCAGATAATTACTATAGACTCACATCCATACCTATGTCGAATACATAGTTATGTATGAATGTGTCCACAATTTCTTGGAACTTTTTGATTCCAGGAGGAAGGCAAGAGTACCATTCCATTTTTGTTTCAGCTAGACTTTAAGGGAATAGTCACATTAGATATGTGTTGGCATATGCAACTTCCATGTAGTGTACTTGAAAATACCTGATGTGATCTTCAAGATTACCCATCCCATGATATTTGTCAAATTTAGGGATTTCAAACCCTTTTGTGAATAGTACCATTGGAAGGATTCTATCAAAAGGATAGGGGCACAAATTTCTTGGTATTTTCATTGTTTTCCCAGATTAGAGGTCTAGCACTTGCTGTGAGAGAAATTTTATTTGTGTTGTCACATCATTTTGCAGATCTGGAGGTGAAGTGAATGTGTTTTGAGGTGGTTTGATCATTTGAGTGATGGGTTGGGTGTTTGTGTGCTTGTGGGGGATGGTTCTGAGTTCTTTTGTGCCAATAAGGCTTGTTGATATGCCTACAATTGTTGTTGTTCCAACAACGCTTGTTGTTGGTCTTTTTGTTGTTGTTCCAACAATGCTTATTGTTGGTTTTGTTGCTATTGTGCCAACAATGCTTGTTGTTGGGCTAATAGTTGGGTTTCCTCTTGTTGTATTTGTTACTATTGCAAAGCTTGTCGATATGCTTGTTGTTGAACTACTTGTTGTTGTGCTTGGTATTGTGCTTGTGCTTGAGCTTGTTGGGCTTGATATTGGGCTTGTGCCTGAGCTTGAGCTTGTTGAGTAGCTTGGGCAGCCTATGTAGATTGGGTAGCCTATGTAGTTTGGGAAGCTTGTGCAGCTTTTGTGACTTGTTGTGCTTGTTGTGTGGCTTGTTTTGTCTGTGCTTGTTGGGTGGCTAGTTGTGCAACTTGCATAGCTTGTTGAAGTTCCTTTTCATAGGCTTGTTGGGTAGCTTGTAGTGTGATGCTATAAAGGTTTTCCATGTTTGGTTTTGGTGGTGGTGGTGGAGGATTCAGAATTGTGTGAGATGTTATGATGAGAGGTGTTGTTGGATTGATTTGTGTGGTGGATGGTGTTGATATGATAGGCCCTTAAGAAACCATATTTTGAGGTATTTTGTGTATGGTAGATGATGTGTTGATTGCTTGTGTTGTTTGGATTGTTTCCACCTATTGTTTCAATATCGGTGGAATGATCAAAGGATTCGGTATGATGGTTGGATATACAATTGGAGGATTGTTTTGATTTTTTTTATTGAGGAATTGTAAAGGGGGTTGCCCTAGACCGAGGATCGAGGTGGAAGTTAGTGGTAGAGGTGGAAATGGTGAGAAGATGGGTGGTGTATTCCATTGAGGAAACGAAGATGATAAGGGGTCAAAGATTCCCCCTTGTCCAAATAGTCCACCTTCTCCTTCTAAAGTCATGGGGAGAGAGACTTGTGTGTTAAGAGGATATGTCAATGTCGTGGAGAAAGAGAATGGGTCATTGGGGTCATGAAAGACAAGCGGAATGGGGTGTTGTGGATTTTGAGGAACAAATTAAGCCAAGATGGTGTTTGCATCCAAGTATTGGTTGTTTATAAGGGGATGTGTTTGAAGAGCATGAAGCAATGAACTCCCCTTGTTGACAATAGGTTGAGTTGGAGCAAGGGATGATGTGGGTTGTGGGATGGGTTGAATGATTCTTTGAAATGAGGGTGTGAGTGAGATTGGTGGCATAATGCCAAGAGGTTTCTCCACAATAGTTCTTAAATCATAATCAGAAGGGAGTTTAGCCCCTTATTTTTCTAGTTCTAGCATGTATTGTGAAGGATTATGTCTCATCATAGCATTGACAATTTTGTGAGTCTTAGGATTTTGGACCATTTCTATGATTTCATCTTGAGTCATCCCTAAGCCATTGTTGGTGATATCCTCCACTTGGCAATCTCCCTCATGAGGATCTTGTTGAGGAAGATTGAGTGGGGGAATACTAGATCCAATGGGATTGATTTCAGGAGTGGTTTCACTCAAGTCACTTGAAGTAGATGTTTCTTTGTTTTTCTTCATGATCTTCTTGTGTTGAGATCTAGTTTGTACCATAAAATAAGGATCAATTTTTAGGAATATGGGAGGTGAACCTCTAACTCCTTGGATTGATCTAAACTTTAGGTACAAAAAAGAAAGTCTAAGATGTTAAGGATAGAAGGATGGTGATGAGATAGTGAGAGATGAGAGAAGTGAATGATTGAACTCTTAAGAAACCTTGAAGGAGATACTAGACTTTAGGACTTTTGGATTTTGATGTTGGATTTGATTTTGGATTCTGATTTTTTATTTGGTTTGGATTTTATTTTGATTTGATTTGGATTTGATAATGAACTCATAAACTCCAAGAGGTTAGATGTTGTCTTGGAATAAACTGATCCACAAGGTGATAACTTAACTAAGTGTATGAAGAAGGATGCATCCACACACACTTATTCAAACAAGATGATGTTGATTTGATTCAAAGGATTTTCCAAAAGTCTAGTATTAAGGATTTTTCCAAGATTTCTAAGAGTTGTTTGCAAGATGAAATTTGATTGATGTTTGAGGGATGGATGAGAGTGTTGATGAATGATATGCATTATATTTCTCATATTTGTAATGAAGTACAATACTTAAATGTTGATTAATAATTTTGAGTACTAATGTGTGACATGGCTGCATATTAAGTTTACATGACTTTCAGGAGTAAGTCAAATCTTAGGGAGGGAGGATGTAACACCTCTCTAACTCTAGCCTGGGTAAGATAGTATTTTGATTTTTATTTGACATTTAAATGTTAAATGTTGTTATGAAATTAGACATTGATGGTTATGTGAAAGTCTATCATGTTTAACTATTGTTCTAGATTACATGTTTATACGATTATGGACAAAAAGGGGATGATGTCTTAACACTCATATCCGAGAGGCTTACAATATCATGTCCCTCTTCTTGATGATTGAAGTTGCTTTGACTATATGATATATGTTATATATACATGTTCATTGACGCGTAATTGGAGTGATGCAGGTACTGAGCATTGACTCCACCTAGATCCATAGGCCTTAGCATACTCATATTCCCCAATGGTGGTTACTGGACGTAGTCACATGCCAAATGTCCCCTACCCTATCCCATTGTACCCTGTTAGTGCAGTGTTTCCTTGTTGATGCCATACCATTTGGTTACCTAATGGTAATGTTTGAAGCACCTTTCAGCCATATGTTTGGTGCACTTGGGTATGTACAAGATCATCATGGAAAAAATAAGCCTTTAAGTGGTAAAAATTTTAGAAAAATCAAAGTTAAGCAACTTGACGTACAAATTTGAATATGTTATCCATATTATTTCAAAAATACATAAAGAATAAAATTTGTAGCAAATTGAATGTAGTTTATAAACTACTAGGTTTATTTTTTAAAAATAGAAATCTATTTGGTGAAAATTTGAAATTTCAAGGCAGTAGTACTTAAATTTTAGGGAAAAAATAAGTAGGTCTCTATCTGACCACCCTAACTACAATAAAATGATAATATTTTTTTATAATATTTTAGATATGGGTATGTGCAGGATCATGGAAAAAACATGCCCTTGAGTGGCAAAAAGTTTAGAAAATTCAGAGTTAGGAAACTTAATGTAAAAATTTGAATAAGTTATCTATATTGTTTCAAAAATATGTAAGAATAGAATCTATAGAAAATTGAATGTAGTTTCTAAACTACTAGGTTTGTTTAAAAGAAAAAATCTATTTGGTGAAAATTTAAAATTTCAATGTAGTAGTACTTAAATTTTAGGGAAAAAATAAGAAGTAGGTGTCTGTGTGACCACCCTAACCACAAGAAAATGATAATATTTTATTATAAGATTTTAGATATAAGTAGAGAATTGATTTCCTGATGTGATGCATATCCTTTTGTAATTTTTTTCCAAGTAAATAATTAACTATGAATTTTTTATTACAACTTTTAAAAAATATAAAAAACTCGTATGTTTGACCACCTAAACTTGGTCAAAACTTCATGAAATTCAATTAATTTTTTTAATCCTATAGTATGCCAAGCATAGAATATGACACATGTTTTGGATTCAAAAAATGTGCTACTGTTTGAAACCTATAGATATTTTTGAATCAGCCTATCAATCAGGACTTTAGTCATAATTTGAGTAGAAAATTAATAATAATTACTTATTAAATTCAATGTAAAGCATAATTTATATTGGTGGAAAGCTGAGAATCTCCTTTAAAAACCCTTTTCATTTCATCAATTTCTGGTAAAAAAAAGTCGTCAGCTCCACATACCCATCATAATGCCACTTTTTGGCCCATCATGATTTTGCACATACCCATATAAGTAGAGGACTCATGTTTTGATGTGATGCATATTTTTTTGTAATTTTTTTCCAAGTAAATAATTAATTATGAAATTTTTATTACAACTTTTAAAAAATATAAAAAATTGTGTGTCTGACCACCTTAACTTGGTCAAAACTTCATGAAATTCACTTTTTTTTAATACTATAGTATGTGAAGCATAGAATGTGGTGCATGTTTCAAATTCAAAAAATGTGATATTGTTTGAAAGCTATAGATGTTTGTCAATCAACCTATCAATCAAGACTTTAGTTGTAATTCAAATAGAAAATGAATAATAATTACTTATTAAATTTAAAGTAAAACATAATTTATATTAGTGGAAAGCTTAGAATCTCATTTAAAAACCCTTTTTGTTTCATCAATTTTGGGTAAAAAAAAGTCGTCAACTACATGCCCTACACATTCCCATCATATTCCCACCTTTCAGTTGTATGTGGTTTTCCAGTATGTCTTGTTCAGGTATTTTGTTATGGTTTCCATTAATCTGTTATATGGCTATTTATTTTGGTTGTCAATGTTATGATGTGTTTCATTTGCATCTTTTCGTGGTTTGATATATGGTATTTCATTTTGTTTAATTGATTTAAGATTTGGATGGTTTTATCCATGAGGTTTTAAATATGTTATTTTAAGTGATTTTTATTGATCATTCAAGAGAATGATATATTTCATTTAGAAATTTGAAATGATTTTATTAATCATTTTTGTGAGCCCTCATAGTTTTATTTAAATCTTCTTGGGGAGCTTGTGTGTATTTAATATTGGATTTAAATTATCATTTTGTGTAGTAGAGAATGTATATATTAGTGATTTTAATTAATTTCTTTAAAAAGCTTTAATATTTTATTTAATTAAATGTTTTAATTCATTTTTGGTTGTGAGAGTTTTTAAAAGGGAATTAGGTTTTGTTTTGAGAAAGATATATATATATATATATATATATATATATATATATATATATATATATATTGTTTTGGAGAGAGTCATTCTTTTGGGGAGGAGAAAAGAATTTCTATTTTTTGAAAAAGAAGACAAAACCCATGAATTGGGTAGCAGAGTTGGGGAGCAATGTGGAGATTTTGTTGAAAGGAAATTTGTGGGCATCTAATTGTTGATTTCAGCATGCCATCCCCTTTTTGTTGTCTTAATTTGGAATCGATTCACGCCTTCTATTCATAGCAATCTTTCATTTCAAATTTGGGGAAACAATGAGGTATTTTTTTGTGGTTCTTGAATACCTTAAATTTTTGGTGGTATTGAGTGTGTTTTAACTTGGGAATGGTAAGTTTTGCATTTCCTTATGGAAGGTTTATTCTTCTATTCCATTTTGTGAATATTTTTGGGGTGGATAATGCTTGTGTTGGATTCAAATGGCTGCCCTGTAGTTTTTCTTATGGCATATTTTGTGCATTCCAATAAATCTAAAATGGGTTACTAGAAAAATGGATTTCTGAGCACTTTTAATTCTTTTATTTTTATTGTTTTTTTGCCCAACTTGTTAAAATAAAACATTTTCCTTTCCGCTCTTTATCCACTTGTTAAAAATGAAAAATAAAGGTGTATTCCATGTTGAAATTCCCAAATCTCAACTGGGTCTTTGGCAGATTTTAATTTTGGGCACTTTCATTTTTGGTCAAATTTTTGCCTATTTGGTAAAATGACATTTTTCTTTCCTACTCTTTTACCAACTATTATAATTACAAAATAAAGTTGGATTCCATGTAGAAACACCCATATCTCAATTGGGTCTTTGTTCGATTTTTAATCTAGACACTTTCATTTTTCATGTTTTTGCCCAACCATGCATTAAATGACATTTTTCTGAACAATGCCTTATTTTAGATCATAAAATTAAAAATTAAAGGTAGAATCCAACTAGAAATTTCAAAATATAAACTAGGTCATTGTCCAATTTTTAATCCGAGCACTTTGAATATTTATGAAATTTCTATGCCTCTTTCTCATGCATTTGAACAACAGCTGAAATTGTGTTTTGTACCACTGCCACTTATTAGATTTGATTTGATTTAAAAGTGATTTTTTGGGATGATTTAATGAGGTTTATACTGATTATATGATTGAATTTTTTATGAAGTTAATGGTGAATGTTTGAATGTATTTGATCTACTTGTGAGTGTATGAGATCAGTTATTTGAATGATTTCACAATAATGTTTGTTTGGTTGTGTTAAGTTTTTTCAATGATGGCTTTAATAGTGGTTTTTTTCATTGTTTCATATTTGCTATGGCTTCTTCATTTGGTTAAGTGAGAAGACCTATTCGTCTATAGGGTGTTGAGTTATTTGTCTACAGGCCATTGATATGGGCATCATTGAGTCTCCTAATTTGTATGAGAGGTGTACTTGTTTTCCGTGTGGTGTCATCCCTTTGAGCACACATGATGACATCCCATCTGGTCTACACTCTAGTACCACGTACCTTAGGAGTCATAAGTAGTATCTGACATGTTATTGTATGAGCATCTTCATGTTGTGATCTTGGCTTTAATGCATTGTATTCCATGTGGTGCTCCATGTCTGATGTGATGGTTGGCCATATGTTACCCTTGCTTTATAATTTTTTCTTAGGCCTTGTGACTACCTCCAAGCATGGTGGGGTGGTCTCTTTTGATTCCACATGGTAGGGAGGCATTTCCACCACCATTGGGGACTGGTTTACAAGTTATTGGAGCTTTAGTTGGAGGTGTTTCTCTCTTGTGCTATTTTATCAGTTGGTATATCTTATTCATGGCTATGCCTTTGTACTCTTGTATATTCATTTATGTATATTGTACTCTCTTAAGATAAAATATGTAACCATATAATTTAATGAGAATAAATGTGATGTCTTGTATTTGGTTTATAAGTTTCGGTGTTGGTATTAGACTCGCTTATATTATGGTGATCTTATGTCTTTTCCTTAAAAAAAATTATGTAAAATCAAAGTTTTAGTTGTGTATTTCCTTCTTGTTAGTCTTCAAAAGTTCTGACACATCGTAGCTCTCTAGTTGTTGTTATGTTTCACTGCTACTATAATTCTGGCACATCACAGCTCTTTGTTTGTTGTTCAGTGTCATTGTTGCAAAGTTCTGGAGTAGAAGGTTCTAGAGCAGGAAGTTCCAGAGCAGGTAGTTCCAGATCAGAAGGTTCTGGAGTAGGAAGTTCCAGAGCAGGAAGTTCTAGTGCATCGGAGCTTTCTGCATGTTGTCTTTGCAATGTTACTGTAGAAAGTTCTGAAGTAGGGGGTTCTAGAGCAAAAAATTTGGAGCTATTTTGTTTGCTCATATTCATATTTTCTCTAGAGAGTGGATTATTCCTCTCCTTTTGATAGTACATTCATCCATGTGTGGCCATGTTTGTTGTCAATATATCATACTAGCAACTGCTTTATGTGTAAGTTATTTCTTTTTTTTTTCAAAAAAAATATCTTGTCCTTTTTTAGCTCTTACCCTTCGAGGTTGCATAGTGGGATGTTATGTAACATCAACAATTTTATTTTATTGCAAACATACCCTCTCAAAAATTAATAGTGACAAACCCATAAAAAAATATACTCCTTTCTTAACAGAACCTTATCAAAAATTGAAACAATATAGCCTTTTCAACAACACCTTATTGAAAATGATACAATGAGACAACATAGCCTGAGTTATACAATAACAATCGACAAAAACTGCATAAGGTCAACAATTTTATTTTGTTGCAAACAATACCCTCTCAAAAATTAACAATGACAAACCCATCAAAAAATACACTCCTTTCTAAATAGAACCTTATCAAAAATTGAAACAATACAACATTTTCAACAACACCTTATCAAAAATGATATAATATAGCCTAAGACAGAGAACAATAATCAACAATACTTAATGTAACCAAACATGAAGTGTACAACATTAACTATTTCATTCTTTTCCACCCATAACCATAAAATGGAAGCCATAAATCAACTAACATTGGTTTCAACAGCTACCCAGACACAAAAACCCACAAAAGCGTAGCCACAAAACCCATACAAAATGATAGCCACATAATGCAACCACAAACAAAACAATATTTATTTTAACAAGCAGTATAGTCTTTCCTCAACAACACCCTATTGGAAATTGAAACAATATAGCCTTTTGAACAGAAGATTATCGAAAATGAGACAATATAGCTTGAGCTATACAATAACAATCAACAAAAACTATATATAGTCAACAATTTTATATCGTTGCAAACATACCCACAAAACTCAAACATTAAAGAGAAACCTGATGAAAATTAACAATAACAAACCCATACAAAATACAATATTTTCTCAATAAAACCTCATTGAAAATTGAAACAATACAATCTTTTCAACAACACCTTCTCGAAAATGAAACAATATAGCTTAAGCAAGAGAACTATAATCAACAATGCCTAATGGAAGCTAACACAAAGTGTATAGGATTAACTATTTTAATATTTCATTGCAACCATAACCACAAAATGAAAGCCATAAATCAAACAATATTGGGGTAAATACCGACCTAGATGGAGAAACCCACAAAACACAAAAAATCATGTAGTTAGGAACCCATGCAAAACCATAGGCACAAAACGTGAACCTTAAACCAAACAATAGTCATTTTCACAAACAATATAGTCTTTTCTTAACAACACCTTATCAAAATTAGAAGCAATCAATAGTACCTTATCATAGATAAAACAATATT
Organism: Sequoia sempervirens; assembly: GCA_007258455.2. NCBI lineage: Eukaryota > Viridiplantae > Streptophyta > Pinopsida > Cupressales > Cupressaceae > Sequoia > Sequoia sempervirens. The sequence goes on along the minus strand of VDFB02373971.1, from coordinate 94,519 downwards.
GCTTGCCAAAAATGGTGAACCATAAATGAAACAATATGACAAATAGTTTTTTGATATGCACCTCTTCCTCTTGCTTCAAACAAACCTCTTCTTGCTAGCTTTCCCCAAGCTGCCTTGTTTCTCCAAGCCTGCAAACATAACTAGAAAATGGAAACCATAAATAGAAACCCATAAAAAATCATAGTATTGAATCTGTAGTGAGCCTCTCGCTGTGACATCCTGTCTTAGCTGTTTTCAGTTTGATTCTGCCTGTTAGATGCTTTAGTTCACTACGGTACTATGTTGTGTATTCTTAGTTATAACTTTGACATTATGTTTTTTTTATACTCTATAGATGATACATTGACGTCCTATTTATCTGGTTGTGTTTCCGTGATGTTATTGAGATAGACATATATCTGATATGGTTTATTAGCTTACAAATTTTCATGTGGTTGTTATGTTGAGGTGATTAGTTTGATGATACTGTGATTGATTCATTCATGATGTGGGTTATTTTTTATGACTATTTCTTATGATTTATCTTGCTCATGTGTGTCGGTGAAGAAGACAGTGTGGCATTACTCATTCATGAGTACCCTGCTACGCTGCAATTCTTATTCACGGTGTGTTTTCTAACATGAGTATATATATATATGTTTTAACCTTGATGTTTTCCTGTAGACACAGGTACCGGGTAATGGCTCCACCTGCTTGTCAGGTATGAGCGTACCCTAATTCATTATAAATATGTTGTTAGAGGTATTGACAGGTCCTTTTAAACCATCGCTCATTTTCGAACGAGTATCTTTGTGTTACCCCATGTAGTCCAGTTGTCTTGTCGTGTTCATATATATATATTGTTTTTTGTTTGTTTATTTAATATTTATAGTTTATTAAATCTTTTTAAATGTTTAAACCAATGTTTGTAATTTAATTTATTAAATTAAATTAAATATATTGTTGAATTTATCAGTGAAAGTTAATTCTTTGCAATGCTTTTAATTAAAATATTATTATTGTTGATTTAATTGTGCAACTTGTATTATGTCAAATAGATTTTATTAAAGAAAGATATTTTCGAAGAGATAAGAATCTTTGATTGCTAGTTAAAGGTTTGTTCTGATATTTTAAAGGAGTTGAACTGAATGAGCTATTTACAATGCGAAATGAACTTTTAGTTAAGTTTTGTGATTGAAAGTGATTTGCATGAATTAATATCAAAAAGAGGGATTTTGGGGATTTGTGCATTCACGGGAAGATTTCTTACGGCAACGGTTTTTAGCAAAATTTTGGTACAGCAATTGTTTCAGAAGAATTTTCTTTAAGATTATGTTTTCAAACCCTGATTTGAAGTTGGTTTGATTGGAATTTCACTGTCGAAGCTTGCAAAAATAATAGAGGAATCAGCAAAAGGTTTTAGTTTTTGTTTCAACTCAATTTCTAGATTAACCAGGTTTTCTTCTTTTTAAGTTTATGTAAAATTTCTTCTTTGAACATTTGGAAAGATTAACGGTTTGTCAAACCTGCAAAATAAAATAGAAAAATAATTAGAATAGGCAATCAAATTTTAAAAATACAAAGTATTGAAGCTGCCAGGAATTCATGAAAATAGAAATTTAGCATTTGTTCTTAGAAATTGGAAAACCATGATAGATTTTACTGAACATCTGTTGGTTTATGGAAATGTTTAATTTAGATTAAAGAACGAATCTAGTGAACATTTAAAAGAATGTTGTTTTGTAAGCCATGCAATACAAATTTGGGTATGAGGTTTTGAGAACCTTAATCGTTATTCTTTCTTTATCAATTTAACCTTCAGAATGAAAACTTAGACCTTTCCAGTAGCAACAATGTTCATTTTGATCATGGAATTCTTAATTCATGAGAGTTCTTAGTTGTTAGAGCTTAAACTATCTTTGTCATTCCTTTAAATTGTATTTAAGCCGTATTCTATTTTATGGAGGGGTGGGTTTGTATACTTAAGGAAGAACTTCTCCCTGTTTATATGTTTTAATCCTATGCTAAATTTACATATTTATGTCGGATTTGTCACCGTAGTCTAAGAATCTCTTTTAAGGTTTTAACCTTTGCCTATGTCCGTCCTCCTGTAGATGAGTGTCTAACCTATAGACTTATATTAGTGACTTAATTTTGATCTGTACTTTTGAATTGTACGCAGTTTTAATTTGAGAAATTTGTTCTTGTTTTAGATCTCAATTTTCTTTTTATGGTGAAATATTAAACATTAAACACTACAGATTTCTTTGCTTAAATTCGCGCACAGCTTTCCTTTTGATGATAAATGCAAGGTAGATGTGTAGTACCCCTCCGTCTATGCTTATGTTTTCTATTGCTATGTTTTCATACTGTTAGACTTATGATGTTTTGTTGGATATTATGATCGCTGGTTTTGAGCGATGGTGGATTATTCTGTGACATGATGATACTTTGTATGATGATTATTATTTTCAGTTATGATTAGATATAGCGTAGATGTTATTTTCAGTTTTTATTGATATGTATATGTTTATGATGGACTAACAACATTTATTTCGTCAGTTTGTTGTGAAGTGTATTGGTTTGGAGAACAGAATCGCATCACTCGCTTGCGAGTGCCCTGCGATATCTGTGATTTTCTCTGCACGGTGTGCTTGTTTAATTCTTTATATATATATATATACATGTATGCACGTTATTTGCTTGGTTGTAGGATTTGCAGGTACATGGCACCGACTCCACCTGTGTAATCAAGTCTGAGCGTGTCAAGACTCAACGGAAACGTTGATCGGGAGATAGTAGTCTGGTTTACCCTAGCCTAGTCTTTAATCCTGGTCATAGTACTTTTTTTGTTTTCAGTTTTGAGTCATAGGTTGTATTGTATTTTCTGTTGGTTAAATCATTTTGAAAAGGTAAAATTTGGTTAATTTTTAATGTTCAAATATTGTGCTTTAATTATTGTTATTTAATTAATATTTAAATATGATTGAAATTTACTTACTTGATAATTTAATACATTAGTTAGCTTATTTGGTTAAATAGTTGGTCTTGAAAAGATTAAACTATTTTAATTAAATAAATTAATTAATTAAGTTAAATTATTAAGTGTGTAAATTATATTGTATTTAAAAGAATTAGAAAATTAAAAATAAAATAAAATGCATGTGAATGGAAAATTGGTTTTCAAAATTTAAATTAAATAAAATTGAAATTTGCATGGAAAAAAATTAAAAGGGCAAAAAAAAACTGCTGAGAAGTTGTGGAGAAGATATTTGCAACTTTTTGACAAGTGTGCCAGTGCTTTTATGAGGTTGTTGAAAAATTTGTTACGGGAGGTTATTGTGGATCTCGGGAAATCACAGAGGTTGTTGTAAAATTTTCACGGGGAAATTGACAGAGCTTTTGCAAAAAAAAATTCCTTACTGTGCAAATTTCAATATCTTCTTAGAAGTTGTTATCTCTCTGTTTTATTTTGGTTGATTTTGGAATTGGAAGATCCTTTGGAGGATTCTTGGTGGTTGGAAAAGCATTTTCTAGAAGTTGGGGATTTCTTTAAAGAAGATTTTGGGATACTGTGCTATAGGCAAGAGCAATTTTCCTACAGGAAGCTTTTACACTATAGGTATTTTTCTTGTTGTGTTTGTTTTTTTTTTTTTTTTAAATATAGTGAAAAGATATGCTTTGTATTTACCTGTGTTTATCTTGAAAATTTGGTAAATTTTTAATCAACCAGTGGAATGGATCTGTGAAGAATTTCAATTGTGATAGAAAAGAATTTTCTTTTGAAATTTTATTTCAAAACTCTGTGAAATTTAGAAAACAAGAAATAATTTTGAATATGAAACTAAAGTCTATGTGTGATTTCTTTTGTGAACCTTGTAGAAGTTTTTTTTTAATTTTCTACTATAAATTTACCAAATAAATTGGAAAAATTGTGTATGTATATAGATATTTACATTCTTGAATGAATATTTGTTTAAACAATCGCCACCGTACGGACGGATTAATCAGAATGAAGTTTTGTTTTTTAAAATTTTTATTTAAGAGTTATTATTATTTTAAATCACTGGGTTTTAAATTATTATGGCAAAGAAATTTCATTTTTAATGCTTATGAAGTCTGTGTAAAAATTCTAAGAGTTTTATTTTTGTTAATGTTTATGGGGGCCGCGGGGGTTTTCCCCACAGTCCCAGCCCGTAAGGGAGGCGACAGTGGGAAGTGGCTTTGGCCGCTCCCACAGCCGCTGCCCCTAAGGGAGGTGATGGTGGGAGTATCTCCCACCACCTCCGCCCTTGCACAGAGCGGCGCGGTCATAGCCGTCGCCGGCCCTAAACTTACAGTGCGGCCAGGTATAGGCTACGAAAAAGTTAAAAGGCTCTATTCTTTGATTTAAATTTCATGCGAAATTTGTTACTATTTAAAATATGACAGAAATTATAATACGGATATTATATATATATATATAATATTTGGAATTAAGAATAATATTTTTATAATAACATCTATATGTTTATATATATAAATATTTGATGAGTTTGTGAAGTTATTTAATTTTGATATTTTATAATTTCATGAGAAAATTAAAATTGTGAAATTATAGAAAGTGATCATGTGAAAATTTGTGAAAGTTAGAAAAGTGAATTAAAAGAAAACTATTACTTTTATCTTATTCAAATAGATTTTTCATTAAAACGATTTATAAATATGATGTATTCAAACTCTTGTATATGGATTTAGCATATCCAAATATTAGATGTGAATTTGTTTAACATGACTTTAATTTCATTTGGACAAATGGGGATTGCTATTATGTGATTTTAAGTCTTCCAGTACCAGTCTTTTATGAGGGTGAAATTGATTTTGAATTCATGTGATTGAACAAGTTTAGGGTAGTGCACCTAATATGCTAAATGGGTTGTAATGTATATTGTGGTAAATTTGGTATTATATGTTGTATTGTGCACTTGTCTACCCTAGATAGTAAACTTAGAAACTCTTGTTATGTTTAGGGGAGTGGCTAGTTGTAAGGGCCGACACATAAAGTGGTGTCAGGGTAACTTACAATTAGTTAAGTAAGTCAATGAAAACTAAAGAACACAGTAGTTAGATTAAAACATTTAACAAGATGTACATGCCTCTCTTATGACTCTTGAGCTTCCATAGTCTTGAGTATAAGATGAGAAGGTCTGGAATGGCAAATCGGTGTCTCGTTTTCTTAAGAGACATTTGATTTCCGCAACAGTATGCAATAGGGGCCGGGTTTCGTAAGAGGTTACCAGGGTAACCCAAAGATTGGGGGCCAGAACGTAGGAAGAAACACCAGGGTAACCTTTGTATCGTTGTGATGACACTCCACCTAGAATAACAGTTAATCCTATGTTTGTGGTAGAATCAAATTGTCAAAATCTAGAAGCAATGTAACCAATAGATTGTTTGTACTAGTGTCGAGGGTTAGTAGATTAGGTCTAGGTAACCTTATTACTATCTCCTAGCACGGGAGGTGGACCTACGAGTACCACATGGTTGGGTGGAACATGCACCTTACTCCATTGGGTCCCCAATTTGATCGTACCATTGAGAGCTTCATGGTTGGAGAGCTCGCACATGGATTTCTTCTCTACGTTCAGCATTATATATTGTAGACTTGTAATGTAAAAACATCCCTCAATGTTGTGAGGTGATCATTTGTAAAATGTAATTCATTATTGAACTACCTCATCAGATGGATGAGTATTGTATATCCTATCAAATGCAATGTATGGAAAAACATGTATGTACTTTATTATGTTATCATGAATGGAAATTTAATTATTATGCAATTCTTATCTTTATGTTATTAATTAAATGTGCAATGCGAAATACTTTAGTCACTTATGGAAAACTCAAAGTAGTGTAACGTCGCTTAACCTAAGAATGTATGCAATTAATTAACTTAGTATTAATATTTTTTTTTTTTAAATTATTACACCTTTATAACACATTTGCAACATTATTAGGTTATTAAGATGGGGCATTACAAGATGTGAACAAAAGATGTAATTTTCAAGCTCTTACCACTGCGCCTTACATTTAGTGTATTAGTTTTGAAAGTTTTTATTTGACATTGTGTTTAGCATAAACTCCCTTGCATGGCATGGAGACTCCCTGTTATAACTTTAAGAATTCTTAATAATCTTGATCTATGTATTACTTATAGCATTTGAGTCTTATATTTGTTAAGTGGAGTTTACTTGCCTGGCATGATTTTCTTTATACTAATCCTGCGCGAATGTTAATATTAAGTTTATCTTGTATGGTCTCTTTCAACTGTAGCTAAATTAATAGGCCTGTAGCGTATGAAATTAGAAATGTATATCTGTTTTAATTAGTAAAATTGTTAGGATGCATCTTTTAAATGCCAATTCATCTTTTCCTGCGCGGTCATTGGTTAGGATGTCTTTTTCTTATGGAAATTTACTTAACACTTTGTTTTAATGGTAACCAAGGTGGGGCATTACAGAATCCATGCAAAACCATACACACAAAACATAAACCATAAATGAGACAATATTTCATGTTTAGAAACTATATATCGCATTTTCTTAACAACTTATCAAAATTTGAAACAATCAATAGTACCTTATCACAAATCAAACAATATAGCCTGGCACTGATTACAAACCACAAATTAAATAATATCGCCAAGGGTTTTTTTGACATGCACCTCTTCCCACTTGCTTCAAACACACCTCTTCTTGCTAGCTTTCTTGCACAAAAATGAGAAAAGTATTATTATAGGCAAGACTTTTCTTTCACTTTTGCAACCATCCACCCATGCAAAAAGAACAAAATAACCTCCACCCACAGTTGCAAAAGTTGCACAAACCTTGATCGAGCTTGCACCCTCACAAAAGCTTACCCTCCTCGCTCATGGCTCTCATAGCAGGTATAGCAAGAGAACGACACCAAACAATGTCTTATTGAAAATTTTCTAGACATTTTTTTGTTCCCTGAGGTGTTAAACAACAACTGTTATTACAACTATCGCCAGTACACATAGAGCATACAACAATTAATGTTGATGCAAACTAGTGTTTAATTTTAGCGGCCTTCTCTATCCATGTGGCAGGAAAAATGCCACCCTATTCCTAAGGCAGCCAACAACCGCCTCTACCACTTTTTTCATAGCCATCGAAAGGCTAAAAAACTGGGAGGTTGATGAAAATTTCGACCAAAGTTATAACCCATCAACCACCTTTTTCTCCACCACCGGAAGTTTCAAAAACAAGGAGGCTAATGAAAATTCCAACCAAATTTTACACAAATAGCCTATCGCCTAATTAATGCTTAACTCTTAAGAATGCAACCTTTAAGTTGGTCCAATGCTATTTTCTATCCTTATGATAGATGAATGGATTGCTTTGAGGTAAAAGCACAAAGTTGTGTAACACTTTCAACCAACTTATCAGCACAACTTAATTTAAGTATTTCTAACTAAAAATCAATTTTGGTCAAACATATGATTTAGTAAGATTCATTCTAGCTAATTTAATACTTCCACAACTTTCTCAACTAAATTTATTGGCTGAAAATATATGGAGCACCACTTTGAGTCCAATTTACCAAAAAAATAAAATGACTTGAAAAACTTGAAGTTTCAATAACTCCTACTAATGTAAATAACTTTTTTTTTTTTAAATACAAAAAATACCCTTTTGTAGATCCATAAGTGTAGTTTTCAAAAATATATTTATTTCAACAATTTAGTTATTATTTATATTTTATTTTTTATTTTTATTAAAGTAGGTTATCAACACAAAATATTAAATTGATTACCATGAAAAAAAAAACTAAAACTTATTTAAAAAATTGAAATAAAATGATACACTAGGTAAAAGAATCAATTTGAAGATGGTATAACTTTTTTTTCATTTTAGATAAATATTTAATATGAAAGTTATGTCGGATGCAAAAGCTATTTTTCGATTCACTCACATTTTAATATTTATTTAAAAATATATATTTATCAAAATTGAAAAAAATATATCCATGCACTAAAGTTTGAAGTTATAAATACACACAAAAAATTTGAAAGAAAAATAAAAATTACTTTGACTCTTTGCAACTTCATTTTTCATCATTTTGTGAGCAACTAAATTATAATGTTAATTTATTAAAAACTAGTTTAAAATATTTTTAAAAAATAAAAAATACAAACATAAAATATACTAAAAAAATACATATATTACTAGTATTTTTATAGTGATTCAAGTTTAAAAATTGGATCTGTGTTGGTCATTTATAAGTGTGACACAAACTTTTTGCTTTCAATAGACTGTGTCTTCTAATGTAAAATTTGGTTGAGATATATTTAGAAACTCCTTACTTATAAACATGTTGCAAATAGACTTGTAAGAAAGTGAACTTCTTGTGTATTAATGTTGCAAGTCTTGTATATTATGCTACCACATTTGCAGCGACTAGATTAACACTTTCAACAATGTTCCAAGTGTTTTGTTTGAAAAAATTATAAATATTGTGTTTAAATTAAATTAAAATAGAAAATTAAAATTTATGATTAAAATGTAAGTCTTTCAAACTAAATTAGAATAGTGAATTCAATTTTAGGATTAACTTGCTTCTAAAATAAAAGAGAATGTTATTATTAATTTATAAATCTATAAGCAAAAATAAAATGGACAATATATTATAATATAGATGAAACAAAAATAAAATATCTTAACTTTACAAATTTATATGGAACTTTTCTTTTTCACCTAAAATTATTAATTTTCATTTATTACTCATTTAGATCAATCCTTGAACTCTCTCTTGTGAGTATTGTGCATGGGTAAATTGCAGTCAAATAGAAGAGTTAATTTATGAATTTAAGAGCTTGATGATAGTACAAATCTCATGGAAATTGTAAATCGTAAGAATAAAATGATACGTAGTATCATCTCTAAACATACACCTAAATAACTTTGAATAGTGGGATCCACTCTCACTTTGTAATGAAAAGCATGTGCTATGAAATGATTATATATCAAATTTATTAAAAAAGTGGAAGTAAACTCCACTTATCAAAATTATTTATTCTAACTTCTCAAAGCTATTATTTTCCTTTTGAAAGAATAATCAATATTGTATGATGATTATACCATTCCTACCAAATTATAATCAATTTCTGGTTGGCTATAGTGCAAACATACTAATCTAACTTAACTAGCACCATTGCCGTGCCAACTTTTAGTACACCCTCGAAATTCGGTGGAGTAATGGTGCAATGAAGGAATCTTGTGCGAGTTGCAACTATAGTCAATTTTAATCAATTAAAGTCACAACTTTTAAATTTCCACATTATTTCTTTCACATTTTCTTTTCAATTTTTTTATGAAGTGTAATGATGAAAGTTGCTATCCATTCCAATTTATTTCCACGTCTTGATATGATTATATAGCGATATGTAATTTCAAAAAATAATTTTCATTATATTTAATTTTAATTTATTATTGTTTATATATATTTATATCATTTCTTGATTCAAATTTTCATATATTCATATTTTTGTTTTATTTTAAATTTATTTTAGCTAAATCAAATTTATTCTAATAAACTATATTTTAGTTGGATTTATTCTAGTTATATTAGTTTTGAACTATTTTTTTAGTTGGAAGTGTTCATTATGTAACATTATTTTGATGTCAATTTACAAAAAAATAAAATTATTTGGAAAAAATAATATTCTTGAAACTCTTTTTCACACTCGCAAAAATAATATTTTTTATTTTTCTAATAATATTTGATATAAGAGAGCATCCAGTGGTGTAAGGGCAATCTTGCATCACCCAAAAATAATTAAATTTCAAGTTTCTCAGTTTTTAGATGTTTTTACATTTTTGGATACCCTTTTTGTCATAATGAAATTCTCAATTTACGGTTTTTATTTTCTATTTCTGGGTTGAAAGATATTGCAGTTTTAGTTTCCCATATTTACACCTAAAAATCTTCCGAGTTAGATTTGAGGCACTTAGAGCTCCCGGATCAGCCCTAAAACTTACCGAAGTCGGCTTAGCAAATTTTGAGTACGTTCTTGACTTCGAGACCCTTCCAACGGTTCAAACGATTCGCGAATCGGAGTCCCGGATCAAAAGTTATGGCCCCAAAAATTTGGCGCACTTTCTAGAAGATATAATTGCAAATGTTCTTTTAAAATTTGAACTTCAAGTTGTAATTTTTTGGCGCCAAACCGCCTAAACTCAAATTGGAATATTTTTTTGGCTCCAAACTAAAGAGGAGCTCTATTTATGGGTGGGTTTCTAATTTTTGGGTAACTTATTGGGGACAAGCTCGCATATTGCGAAAGGGTGATTTTATAGCTTCCTGTAACCTGCATGTGTTGTAGAACTTGGGGATTTGAGATCCTCTGCATGTAAGAAGCTTCATTTTTTTGAATAATAAAATTATTCTCTTATTTGTGGGTTATTTTCTGAGTCTCGGGTTGCACCCTCATCAAGTGGTATCAGAGCGGGTTTTCTTGAGCATGTGGACAGATCGTCGATCATAAGGTAGTTCGCACCAGGACTGTGGTTGTAGGCCGAGGTCAAGAAAGATGCCTCCAAGAGTGATGCCTGGTAGGCATGGTGGTGCCAGAGGTGGCCGAGACGGCAGAAATGTTGGTGGAAGAGATGCATTGGCAGCCCTCCAAAGACAGATTGATGCGTTACAAGAGCAGTTGAGAAGAGGGTTAAACCCGAGGGAGGAAAGTGAGAATGAAGGAGAGGAAGAAGGTTCAAATGTAGAAGAGGAAGAAGAAGCAATTGATCAAGACCAAATGCGGCTAATAAAGGCCATTTCAAAGATTGGGAAAAGACCCAGAGCAGAAGTCCCTAGTTATTCCAGAAGTCTGAACCCGGAAGAGTTGATCGATTGGATCAACGAGCTAGAATAATATTTTGAGTATGAGGAAATAGAGGACCATGATCGGGTTAAGTTTGTGAAAATGAAGCTGAAAGGCCATGCCAATATTTGGTGGAAAGAGGTCCATTTGGAAAAAAATCGAAGAGGAAAAGGAAATATCACCAGATGGGATCGCATAGTAGAGAAATTGAAGAAGCAGTTCATACCAGTCGACTACGAGTTGGATTTGTTGAAGAAATTGCAAGGGTTAAAGCAAGGAAGCAGATCTGTGAAAGAATATACTGAAGATTTTCACAAGATAATCATCAGAACGGGCCACACAAAGGCCAATAAGGAGAAGGTGGCATGATATATTAATGGGTTACGACTGAGCATTCAGGAGGAGTTAAGCTTAGTCAGAATAACCACCATTGAGGATGTGTATCAATTTTCTCTAAAGGTGGAAGAGAAGCTAAACAAAAGATTTGATGGCAAGCAAAAAGGACGAGGAGGTCAAAGTGGAAGGGGCAGTGGAAGACCTTCAGGAAGCCGAAATGATGATGAAAAGAAAAGTGAAGATGTGGGTACCAGCTAAAGCCAAAGGAATGACAACTTCTACCGCCCTCGTGATCAAAATAGTGGTGATCAAAGAGGTAGAGGTCAAGGGAGATATGGACAAGGATCTGGAAGAGGTGGTTTCAAGGGAACATGTTTCCAGTGTGGTGAAGAAGGGCATCGAGCCTACGAATGTCCATAACACCAAGGAAGGGTAGACAAAAGGCTAGAAGGTCGTGGAAGGGTTGCACATGTAGATGAGGAGGCCCAATCTAAACACTCAGATGATGCTGAAAGGGGAGAGCCCTAATAATTAGGAGAGCCCTGGTGATTGAGGAAAATGAACCAGAACAGAGGAAGAATTTATTTCGCATAAGGTGCAAGTGTGAAGGAAAATATTGTGATATCATTATTAATGGTGGAAGTACTGATAATCTGGTGTCAGAAGAGATGGTCACAAAGTTGAAACTAAAGAGGGAAAGGCACCTACATCCATATCGGATTGTTTGGTTGCAAAAAGACCACAAAGTTTTGGTCGATGAGCAGTGCCTAGTAAATTTCAAGATCGGGAGCTACCATGATGAGGTACTCTGTGATATCATCCCCATGGATGCATGTCACATGTTGTTGGGGAGGCCGTGGTAGTTCGATAGGCGAGCTATACATGATGGCCATGCAAACACCTATTCCTTGACAAAGGATGAGGTTCATCACAAGTTGAAACCTCTGAAGGAGACCGAAGAAAAGGTATGTAGTAGTGCTAGAATTTGTTATGTAGATGGAAGAATTTTTTTAGAAGGTATGAAGCATGAGCGTGTGTGTTATGCATTGATACCTAGAGTGAGTAAGGAGGATAGTGAGAAGGTTCCAAAAGAAGTTTCTAGGATGTTGGATGAGTTTTAGGATATTGTTTCTGATAATATACCTGAGGGTTTACCACCAATAAGGAAGATCAGTCATCAGATTGACTTGATTCCTGGAGCTAGTTTGCAAAATAAGGCAGCTCATAGAATGACTCCAGCAGAAAATGAGGAGTTGAACAGAAAAGTTCAAGAGTTGTTGAGAAAGAGTTTGATACAGGAGAGTTTGATTTCATGTACAGTACCTGCAGTACTAGCACCAAAGAAGGATGGGGAGTGGAGGATATGTACAGATTCCTGAGCCATAAACAAGATAACAATCAAGTACAGATTTCCCCTGCCAAGGATGGATGACCTGATGGACTATTTGAGTGGAGCTCAATACTTCACAAAAATTGATCTGAAGAGTGAATATCACCATATCCGGATTTGAGAGGGAGATGAATGGAAGACTGCCTTCAAGGCCAAAGACTGCCTTCAAGGCCAAAGAAGGCCTGTACGAGTGGTTAGTTATGTCTTTTGGGCTAACCAATGCACTGAGCACATTCATGCAGCTCATGAACGAGATACTAAAAGAATTTTTGGGAAGTTTTGTTACTGTGTATTTAGATGATATTTTAATTTTCAGTAAGATGTTGGATGAACATTTGATGCATATTCGGAGAGCCTTTGAGAAGTTAAGAGAAGAGAAATTGTTGATTAATCTGAAGAAGTGCAGTTTTGTGAAAAGGGAGTTAGTGTACTTGGGGTTTGTTGTCTCAGCAGAAGGTCTCAAGATGGACCCAGAGAAGGTGAAGGCTATTTTAGAATGGCCTACCCTAAGAACTACTACCGAGGTGAGATCTTTCCATGGTTTATCTAGTTTTTATAGAAAGTTTATTAGAAACTTCAGTAGTATTTGTGGACCCCTGACTGAAACAATGAGAGGGGATAAAAAAGAATTCAAGTGGAGCACTGGAGCAACAAAAGTTTTGAACTGTTGAAGCAGAAGGTAACAAAGCAACCTGTTCTATCCCTCCCAGATTTCAACAAGGTGTTTCAGGTGGATTGTGATGCCAGTGGTTGTGCCATTGGAGCAGTGTTGAGCCAAGAAGGTAAGCCCATTGCCTATTTTAGTGAAAATTTAAATGATGCCAAGAGAAAGTATTTTGTATATGATTAGGAATTTTATGCAATAGTTCAAGCATTAAAGAAATGGAGACATTATTTGTTGCCAAAGGAATTTGTTCTATATACTGATCATCAGGCCTTGCAGTACCTAAATAGTCAAGAAAAATTAAATCAGAGGCATATAAAATGGGTAGAGTTTTTATAGAGTTATACCATTGTTTTGAAACATAGGAGTGGGAAGTCAAATAGGGTTGTAGATGACTTAAGTAGGAAGCATACATTGATGAAAAATATGCAAATTGAAGTGGTTGGGTTCAATGAACTTAAGACACTATACACAAAAGATCTTGATTTCACAGAGGCTTGGAAAGCTTGCAAGGAACCTATTACAGTGGATAGAACAAGGTGGCTAGATTTCATAATCTAGGATGGCATGTTATTTAAGTAAAGTCAATTGTGTATCCTGAGGAGTTCCATTAGGGAGAACCTAATAAAGGAGAAGCATAGTGGAGGAATGGCATGACATTTTGGTCGGGATAAGACTATTTCCATTATCAGTGAGCATTATTATTGGCCTCAGTTGTCACAGGATGTGAAGAAGTTTGTACAAAGTTGCAGGGTATGTCAGATGGCTAAAGGAGTGAGCTAGAATATAGGCTTATATCAGCCCTTACCTATACCAGAGAGGCCATGGGAGGATATAAGTATGGACTTTGTTCTTAGTTTGCCAAGGACACAACGAGGGAATGATTCAATCTTTGTGGTGGTTGATAGGTTTTCGAAGATGGCACATTTCATTCCATGTTAGAAGACCCATGATGCAATCCACATTGCTGACTTGTTCTTCAAAAAGGTCGTGAGGCTACATGGTCTACCAAAGAGTATTGTTTCATATCGTGACACCAAATTTGTGGGGTACTTTTGGAGGACCTTTTGGAAGAAGCTAAAAATAGAGTTGAAGTTCAATTCTGCACACCATCCACAAACAGATGGGCAAACAAAGATTGTTAACAAGAGACTGGGTAACCTACTGAGATGTTTGGTAGGAGATTAACCCAAGGGATGGGACTTGATCTTACCCCAGGCAGAATTTTCTTACAACAATTCTATCAACAGAAGCACTGGTAGATCACCATTCCAGATTGTGTATGGAAGTAGCCCCAGAATAGCTCCAAAATTGAGGAAGTTGGACCAAGAGAAGAAAATAAGTGCTGAAGCTGAAGATTTTGCAGAACACATCAAGGATATACATGAGAAGGTAAGAGAACATATTAACAAGATGAATATGCAGTATAAGGCTAAGGCAGATCAGAAGAGGAGGTATAAGGAGTTTTAGATTGGTGATGAAGTGATAGTCCACTTGAGGAAAGAAAGGTTTCTAGTGGGAACATATAAAAAATTGAAGATGAAGAAGTTCGGCCCCTGTAAAATTTTGAAAAGGCATGATTCAAGGAATGCATATGAGGTAGAGTTGCCAGATGGATTCAACATTTCCCCTGTGTTCAACATTTCAGATTTGACAGAGTATCATGAAGGTTGCATAGAGGAAGTACCAATAATGGAATAATGTGGGATTCCAACACCTACTTCAGAAAAGGAGGACATTGAAGAAATCCTGGATAGTCATGTAGGAAGGAGTACCAGGAACATGTAGTATAAAGAATATCTGGTGAAATGGAAAGGAAGGCCTATTGAAGATTCATTATGTTTGCCTAAGGTAGAGGTCGACCATTTGGGTTTTCCTTCACCATCTAAGATGTGACGACGTCACTTCTCAAATTACCATGGGTGTTTGATGCAGGAGCATCCAGTGGTGTAAAGGCAATCTTGCATCACCCAAAAATAGTTAAATTTGAAGTTTCTCGATTTTTAGATGTTTTTACATTTTTGGATACCCTTTTCATCATAATGAAATTCTCAATGTATGGTTTATATTTTCTATTCCTGGGTTGAAAGATATTGCAATTTTAGTTTCCCAGATTTACACCTGAAAATCTTCTGAGTTAGATTTGAGGCACTTAGAACTCCTGGATCAGCCCCAAAACTTGCCGAAATCAGCATAGCCAATTTTGAGCACGTTCTTGACTTTGAGACCCTTCCAACGGTTCAAATGGTTCACGAATCGAAGTCCTGGATCAAAAGTTATGGCCCCGGGAAGTTGGCGCACTTTCTAGAAGATACAATTACAAATGTTCTTTTGAAATTTGAACTTCAAGTTGTAATTTTTCAGTGCCAAACTGCCTAAACTCAAATTGGAATGTTTTTTTGGCTCCAAACTAAAGAGGAGCTCTATTTATGAGCGGGTTTCTAATTTTTGGGTAACTTATTGGGGACAAGCTCACATATTGCGAAAGGGTGATTTTGTAGCTTCCTATAACCTGCATGTGTTGTAGAACTTGGGGATTTGAGATCCTCTGCATGTAAGAAGCTCCATTTTTTTGAATAATAAAATTATTCTCTTGTTTGTGGGTTATTTTCTGAGTCTCGGGTTGCGCCCTCATCAATATTTTTTTGTAGATTATAAGTATAGTTTTCAACAATATAAATTTTAAATATAAGGTTAATTATCTTTTCATTAAAAAATTAAAAATAATATGATGCATTAGAGTAAAGATTCCTTCATGTTTTTTGATATAAAAATCAACAAAACTAGGGTGTTGTCCCTTTAGTACAAGGCCCCAAAGGCAATCAACAATAGAGTAACACTAACAACACATTAACAACAAGGTCTAGAAACTTGACCAACACCCTAAATAATTCATATCAAAAAACACGTCCAAAATATAACACAAATACTAATACTAATAGTAAAGTCCATCATGAAACTATGATTTAAAGTAGTCTTAACCACTGACCAGTAAGGGTCATACCAATCTTAAGGAAACATAAAAATAGTATCAATATCTTTAGTAAAATCTAAAAAAAATGATGACCATTGAAGTCAGCACCAGCCAAAAAATCGAGTCACCCATGACATTAATCCTTCTTCCCACTGCATGGCTTGATTAAAGTTATGGTAGCCCAATCTTTAGTGAGGAACTTAAGAAGTTCCTTGCTGACGTCTTCTTCCTCCACATTTTCAATGGACTTTCCCTTTTGAAGCAAACATAGAGTGGTGGTGGACCTATGCATGATCCTCAATGTGAATCATGTAACATCCTGCAACCTTTTCTCCAAATTTTCCACTTTACATTTAAGGTTGTCAACCTCCTCCCAGACAATATCCTGTTTATTGTAGGCTTCCTCCATAGGGGACTTTCACTCAAATATTCAAGGCCCTAGTCTTGACCTCCTTGATCTTAATACTGGTAGGACCCAAGGAACCCCTTTTAAGACTTTCAAAAACATGGGAGGAGCTACTAGAAAAAATTGAAAGGGCCTCCTTCTCCACATCCTTTTCCTCCTTTCTCTTACTCTCACTCCCATCATTATTATAAGATTTCAAAGCCTCCTTAAAACTCTTCTCTTTTTCATGATTGATGACTAGTCTACTTGACCTACAAGCAGTACTAGTCTCCTCTGTGATCTCAATGTCAAAGTCAATTTGTTGAAGCCTAAATTTGGTTTTCTTAGAGGCTTTGGATTTAGTTTTTGGGGTGGGAGCTATATGTTTTTTATCCTTTTTCTTCACCATAGGTTCCTAACTAGGGGATGTGTCCTGGGGAGAGACTTTCACGGCAAGGTTTTTTATACATTTTTCTTATTGGGGCTAGGTGTATCCATGATGCTAATACATGAAGGAGTGGAAGAGACCGAGGCCTCCTCAATAGTAATAGGTCGAGGAGGGAAAATGGAAAGGTGGAAATGGTAGTGTATACACCTAAAAATAGTCAAGACATTTAATTAATTAAATACTAGTTATTTAATTAATATTTTGACTACTTATAAATAAATTCCTGATTTATTCATATAGTTCATATCTTCTAATTCTCCAAATCTAAAATCATATTCTTCTAATTTAATTAAATAAACAAATTTCTATAGTTTGTTTTAGTTAATTAATTTTCACTAATCCCAGATTTGGAATTTAAGCACATGTCTACAACTTTTCATGCGACCTCACTAAAGTAACATGAAATTAAATAATTTTAATTTTTAAATTAGAATTATCTTCAACAAAATTTCAAACACATGGCTTATCCCTCACACACTTCTTCAACAAACATTCAAACACATGGTATTTTTCTCACACACTTGATTCTTTCATCCATTTGGCATGTTGTCTTTGGTCAAGGGAACATCCTTCTTGATTCTACTCATCTCCACCATTCATCCCTCTTGTTTGAATCTGGATTGTCGATTACTGCCATATCACAAGATTCTTGGAAAATTCTATAAATACAACCCTTTTCCATGGTATTTTGCATCCCATATTTGAATAGAGTTATTATGCATGAATAGCTTTGGACCATTGGAGCATTTGGAGTTTAGAGTTAGCATTTTTTTAGCATTTTAACAAGTTTGGATTGTAGCATCAGTTTAACTTAGAATCATGTTTTTCTTTATAGTTGCATTTTAAATCATGTTTTGCTTTATAGTTGCATTTTAGTTCATCATATCAATGGTCATTTGAGCATATGAAAAATTATTTTAGCTTCTTATCGCAAGCATTTGTATCACATAGTTTAACATCATCCATTCATCAATATCTCCATTATCATAGCATCATGGCATTTAGCACTTAGATTTCTTGCATTTTGAATAGCATCTCATTTCTCAAGTTGTCGTTTTAACAACCATAGTGCATATACAAAATCCAAGAGCCAATATGGTTTAATAAATTTTTGAGAATAGAGAACAATGGAATGTTTTTAGGAATTTAATTTATTTCAATTTGATTTAGTTTTATTGATTAAATCTTTAATATAATACGTCTCATTGGTGTTTGTGTTGATTTACTAACTCTCCCACATTTCACACACACATAAATTGGTGCCCACTATGGGGCTAGACCCCATTTTTAACAATTTTCTAGAAAAGTTTTTTTAAATAGGCTAGACGTGACATTTTATTGCAACTGTGAGTTCTTTCATCGCATCTGACAACTCTTTCAGCGCATCTGGGGTTTGTTTCGGCACATCTAACAACTCTTTCAATGCATATGGGGTCTATTTTGGTGCATATGACAACTCTTTCGATGCATTTGGGGTCTATTTCAATGGATACAAAATTTATTTCAATGCATCCATCAAATGTTTTAACGTATTCAAGGAGTCTTTCAGTGCTTTTAGTCAATACTTTTGCGCATTCAGTACTTCTTTTCATGAATTCATTAGTTCTTTTAGTGCATACATGAGTTAATTTAGCACATAGAGTAGCTATTTTAGCAAATTGGAATGATATTTAAGCATATTGGATGACTATTTTAGCATGTTTGTTTAAATCTATACAAAAATTAAAAAATTCAAGAACTAATTGGTGTTTTCTACTTGTAGGTACTTTTATACACTAGTCAAAGACAATCTTATCAAATTACTGATGATTTATGTAGGGGTTGGAGTTATTTAATGCTCTATTTTGATTAAGATAAGCATCTAGCTTAATTAGAAGGTTAAAGAACACCATGTCTTTCATGCTTGATGAATGGTAGGAATATTCTCTCCCCTTAACTGGGTGACCAAAAATTTAGACCCATTCACTTTAATTTTGTTTATCCATAGAGGGCAAGTGCCTTGTGGGAAAAAGTAATCACCTAAGGGAATGACCCAACTAGTAAAATGTTAAAGCCAAGTGACTTCCAACTAGGATATAAATGTGGGTACTTGAGGAAAGTTCAAGTATCACGAGGATTATTCTGACAAAAAGGGAAACAATGGTCTCTTGCTGAATGGATGATCCCCCACAAGTAGGAATGTCTATACTAGAACCCTTTGTTATAGAAAGCCAAAATCCTTATTCTATTTACTAGTGCAGTAGGTCTAAACTTTGAAGTCATCCCACATTTTTGTGGCTTTTAGTAGAGATAAGAAGTATGCCATGGGAGATTCATAGGTATTGAAGCTTGGCTTCCCCGTAGAAGTGACTACTATGGAGGGGAACCAGTGAGGTCAAGATTCTAATCATCCACTAAAAGTAGGCACAACTAGCTTAAAATCCAAGTGGGAATCTAGTAAATATTGTCCTACATAGCCTTAGGATTGTAGATGTTTGATGTGTTTTACCAATGTATTTTAGAAAAAAATAAACAAAACATCACACACTGGAAGTGAAAACCTTGATTCAAAAAGAATCCTTTGAACCAACCAATTCTCTGATTGGAAAATCAAAAAAATCAAACAAACTTGCAAGAAACTCTAATATTTTCCCAATTTAGTGCATCTACTGCTTGTTCTGGCATCCATATGTTGTTATAACACATCTACTATATCTTCTAGTGCATCCATTGCATTTTGTAGTGCATTCACCCATTACTACAGTGCATCCACCCATTACTTTA
The DNA here is from genome assembly GCA_007258455.2 of Sequoia sempervirens. Classification (NCBI taxonomy): domain Eukaryota; kingdom Viridiplantae; phylum Streptophyta; class Pinopsida; order Cupressales; family Cupressaceae; genus Sequoia; species Sequoia sempervirens. The sequence goes on along the minus strand of VDFB02373971.1, from coordinate 74,701 downwards.
GTGCATTTAAGCTATTATGTAGTGCATCCAACCAATCTTGCAATGCATTCAATCCTTTATGTGGTGCATTCAAGCCATTCTATAGTGCAACCAAGTTGTCTTCCAATGCATTTTTTCAATATTTTAGCATATCCAGACTCTATTTTAGTGCATCTAGAAAATCCTAAACCAGAGAGCAAGATTCACATTCTGTCAGACAATTGAAAAAATACGAATTCAGGATCTTTTTCAAAATAGAACCATCATGGCAGAAATTGAAGGAAATTATTTTCATAGATTTCATCAACGTAAAATAGATGAGGATCAATTGAATGACTTAACTCAACAAATGAAAAACCTTCAACAAAAAAATTGGGATATGCATAGGGAAACAACCACACAAAGATATTTGTTTTCAGACATCTATTTTTATCCATCTGACAGAAATATAGACATGATACCTTCTCCACCAACAAATACATCATCCAAGTTCAATTTCTTTGAATTCTTGAAAAATTTAAATGAGAAACCCAAAGCAAAGTCTTCAAACACAAAGGATATTGAACAATCTTACCATGTCATGCATCTATCTCCATTTCCCACAAGCCAAAATAAATCTCAAGATTCTTTCACCCAAGTTAACGATTTCATCCAACCACCTTCATCTATCATACCTTCTGCATCTAATGATTCATGTCAATCTCTTAGTCCAAAACATGAAAACATAGACTCCTCTACACCACAAGATAAAATAACTCTTTCCACTCCATCCAATGATACAAAAAATCCACAAGTTATTCCAATCTTTGACTAAGACCCCATCTTTCAAGAATTTTATGATGATCCCCTCATTTCACTTTTCATCCACAATGATTCCCTTCCATCACAAGAGAAAAGTATCCTTCCAAGTCCTCCTTCCACTCCATCTAATGAATCCATACCACCTCAAGATTCCATTACATCCCAAGAGAATGGTAATTCTTCCATCCTATCTAATGATGTCCTACCATTCAATGATCAAGATATACTTTATACAAAATATCATGATTCCCTTCCTCATCAAGATCAAGATATACTTCCATGCAAGGATACCTTTTCATTCCATGAGGATGTTCATCCTTCTCAAGATCATGATACGCCTTTCATACCTAGTAAAGAGCAAGCTAATCCATCTTCTACAAATCATACTCATTTTCCAAGTCAAGATCAAAGTACCCCATCATCCACATGCCAAGATCCTATCACACCTAGTCAAGCTATCCATGATCCACACAACTACAATTGGGATCCTCCACCTTTATCCGCTCTGGTTTACTTTCTACACCTATCCTTTCATCCATATCATACCCTCCCAAAATGAACTTGCATCTTGTTTCACAAAAAATACATATCCCATTGGTAAAAAAATGCACATCAAAGTTTGAACTACAAAAGAAAATGATTAGGCCTTCATGAACAAGGTATCCTAGAACCTCTTTTTGCTCAAGAAAACCCATATTACCATGGCCTTAGTTATACAACTAAGTGTCCTAGTCCATCAAACCTACCATATATCTTAGGTCCTAATCCTAATCCAGCAAACCTTCCATCTATCTTAGGTCCTCATCCTAGTTTATCAAACCTTCATCTATCCTAGGTCTATATCTTATTCCTCAAGAACAACTAATGCACACATCCTTGATTCCCTTTCAAAATTCTACATCCAACAACTCATCCATGATACCTCCATACCATTCATCTCCATCCATCTCTCCTATTGCTCTTGGAAGCAATTTGGGTGCCAAATATCAAAAGCTTCCATATTGAAATTCACATGTATCAAAGGATCAACATGTCTCTTCAAAGAGGCATGCAAAAATAAAAGAAAATTTGATCCAAAATCAAAAGAAAAATAAAAGAGGCCACAAAGGCCCATCAAAGAAAAAAGAAAAATTTCCAAGACCACAAAGGTCCATAAATCAAAGAGAAAAAACTTAAAGGCCATAAAGGCCCATAAAGCAAATATCAAAGTCAAAAATCATGTGGATTCCTAAAAGTCTCATAGAAGCAATGAAATCTAAATTGGCACCCAAATATTTTGAACCAAAAGCTTCCTCCAATATTCCATTTAAAAACCTTTCTCCTTCCAAGTCCATTTTTCCTCCATCACTCCACCACCCTTCAAGGTGTGTGCCAATTTTGACCTTGCAATCATTTCCATTTATCCATCAGCAAGCATTCCTACCTCTTATGCATTACCCAACATTCATCCCCCATTATTCTCATTTAATCCAAGCCTATGGATAAGTCTTTAGTTCTTCCATCAGACCTTTAATAGGCTAACATTTATGAGTTTAATCCCATTGCCATGGTTTATTAAAGGAATATTTTGTTGTGAAACTTGATGCTTAAGTCCTTCCTCCATATCCCTATCATCCATATCCTATTTTCCATATTCCTCTTGCACTCTACACTTGGGGGGGAAGTTTCGTCCATCTTATCTTTCCTTAGATTTCCACCTTTGATCTTGACAAGGTTAAGGATCTCTTTGAACATCATATATCTTATCCTATTCGCTTTGTCCATATCTTTTGTACCATATCATTCATCTTATCCATATTCCATCATTCTTTCTAGGTACATCCTTTCTTCCCTTGGTCTTGATGAGGAAGAGGGGAAAAATACTTGGGCCTTGTGTTCATATCCTATCTAATTGATCTTGATCATCACATTCATTATCTCCATCCTCACTTGCTTCCATTCCATATCTCCTAGCTAATCAAAATCCATGTCATCATGTCCCTTTGCAACCTTGAATCTTATCATGTAAATCATATTTGAGCTGAGATGTAAAACATTATCACATCCTCATATCTTTGTCAATTAATCATCAATCTTATCGTACTTAGAGGAAGTCAGTGATCCTAAGTACTTATCATCATCACGCCTTATGGAATTAATCATTCTTGGCATTGTAATCAATCAACCATTATCATCTTTCAACAAGAGATATGTTGCTTATGTGATACGTTTTGCAGTGAATCTTTCAATTTGTTCTATCATTTATCCATGGTTGCATTACCTCTTTTGTGGGGTATCATTTTCCTTCAACTGGTCATATCATATGATCATTCCATCTTAAAAAATACAAAAAAAGCAAAAAAAAGAGAAAAATACAAAAAAAGCAAAAAAAAAAGAGAAAAATACAAAAACATCAAAAATGTCCTAAAAAGGTTACCTTGATGAAACACGGAAACAAGTGTCTTGGTAACAACAACAAAAAAATCAAAAAAAGGGAAAAATACAAAAAAAAAAGGTGAAAAATCAAAAAAATTATAAAATCTTAAAAAGTGCAATAAAAACAAGTAGTGAAAACCTGATAACAGGTGCTATTTGTGATAGGTTATATTTTCTATCTATTTTAGCATGTCAACCATTCACTTTTTCCATTCACTTTCGCCATCAATCTACCTATCACTAGAAAGTTTCATGTACATATCCTAACATCGCAGTTGTGTCTCACCCTAGACTGGGGGAAAAATCCTAAACTCACTGGGGGCAATAAAATTTGAGCGTGAACCAATACACAAACAATAGTAGTAAAACACAACCCAAAACAATGATCATAGTGTAACTCAACATTGAGAATCAATCACACAAACATAAACACATCAACCATCCATATCAAATAGCCAAATCAATCAAACCAAAAGCACACTTCAAATGGATGATTGTTCTTCTGAATCATGGATTTATCATTGTGGCATAAATGTTGAACCATTGAACTTTGATATTTGTTATCATATCTTTGGAGCAACTCGATGATGTATTGAACTAGAGAAGCCAGGAAGGAGTATGATTTTTTCTTTGTCTATTGTCTATGATTTGATCACTATTAGTGTGCAAATTGTCACGGGGTGTGCTCTACAAAGAATCACTAATGACATTCTGAATTTGCATAGGAAAATAGTTAACTCTTGTCTATTTATGCAAGTAATACTCAAGTCATTTCAGTTTAATTATACTTAGATACTTGTGTTAACTTGCAATATAAAAAATCATGGAAGTACTATTCAGGTCATCATGGTCTAAATATACCATTGATGTTTGTACTCACTTTCAACATTTTAAAGGCTCAATGATGATAAAAAGCACAAAAAATTGACTATTACAAATGGCAACATCTGCATATTAGATCTACATGGTTAACTTAGATTGCATCCATGTTATCTTGTATCTATATCTATAGGGTTTCCAAAGTTGCAACAATTTCACAACAATGTTATCTCTTTTATCAATGGATTAAGTACACTTGACATTACCAGAAACACATCATTCTCATATAAAAAATACATCAGTTACATCATCATTTGCATGCATTAGAAAACATTCTCATGGGTATGTGCAGGAGCATGATAGGCCAAAAAGTGGCAATATGATGGGTATTTGTAGGGTATGTGGCTGATGACTTTTTTTTAACCCAAAATTGATGAAATGAAAAGGGTTTTTAAAGAAGATTCTCAGCTTTCCACCAATATAAATTATACTTTACTTTGAATTTAATAAATAATTATTATTCATTTTCTATTTGAATTATGACTAAAGTGTTGATTGATAGGCTGATTGAGAAACAACTATAGTTTTCAAATGGTATCACATTTTTTGAATCCAAAGCATGCATCACATTCTATGCTTCATATACTTTAGGATTAAAAAAAGAAAAATTTAATTTCATGAAGTTTTGACCAAGTTGTGGTTAGACATATGAGTTTTTATATTTTTTAAAAGTTGTAATAAAGTTTTCATAATTAATTATTTACTTGGAAAAAAAATACAAAAAAATATGCATCACATTTGGACATGAGTCCTCTACTTCTGTCTAAAATCTTATAAAAAAAATATTATCATTTTATTGTGGTTAAGGTGGTTAGACAGACACCTACTTCTTATTTTTTCCCTAAAATTTAAGTACTAATACATTGAAATTTCAAATTTTCACCAAATAGATTTTTTTTCTTAAATTAAACCTGGTAGTTTAGAAACTTCATTCATTTTTCTATAGATTCTATTCTTACATATTTTTGAAATAATACGGATAAATTATTTAAATTTTTACATCAAGTTGCCTAACTCATATTTTTTTGAATTTTTTTTCACTTAAGGGCCTATTTTTTCCATGATGATCTTGTGCATACCCTCATATAGTTGCACATTAGTTGCATCATCATTTGCATAAATTAGAAAACATTATCATATCATTCATCCATCTATACATCACATCATAATATTTGCATCAAAAAACACAAAAAGAAGTGCATTCCATCTCACTTGCATGATCCAAATCATTTCATCAATTATTAAAAGATTAAGAAATTGGTCCATTAAGATGATTGAAAGACGTGTCTAACAGAGTAAGATTTTCAAGTAGAAAAACATCTCTATTTTAATAGGGGCATAATTGAACTTGATGCATCACTGCAATCACTTCTTTTATAAAATGGATCTAGATTCACATAAGATGATTGAAAGAAATGTACAACAAAGTAAGATTTCTGAGAAGAAAAATTTGTTGAAGAACATGATTGGTAAAAACATAATGCCATTGTTATGAACATCTAAAACCAGCAGTGAAGATGAATTTGTTATTACTTAAATCCAAGGTTGACAAAATACTGACTGGATCATCGTATACACATCATACATCATTTGCATTATAAAATCCATCTCACATAGCATAAAACATCATCCATAAATCATATTGAATCATTAATCATGCATTATCATATCATCATTGCATACATCCCATAATCACCATCACATAAGCATCATCATATAAGCATCATACACACATATAACTATGGACCCTCATGCAATCATTCCATACATATATTCATTGCATCATTTATTTGCATTAGAAAGGTACAAAAACATAAAATACATCACATTTAATTGGCATAATAGGATCCATCACATACATCATATCGGCATCATTCATAAAGCATTGTAGAATCATAACATATCAATTGCATCATCATTGGCATCCATAACATATCATATCATTATCATATGGAACATCACATAGCATAAGTAATAGAAATCAAATGAAACCATCACAATCATCATGATCCATCATCATCAAATAGAAATCAAATGCATTCATCATAATCATCATGATCATCATCATATAAACATCGTATAGACAAATAGATCATAATCATTGTCGAATATCATATAACCTCAAAATCACAATGTCCAAGTGTACAAGGATATCCAAAGGTATAAAGAGATACATCAATAACAAAAATGGCAGTGTATCATAATGTTTCAAATCAAATAGGTACATTATCAATGTCTCAATTGAATAAAGAGTGTATGCATGTCCCAAGTACACCAGAAAATAAGAAATCGGAGCTATGTCATAATCCCCCCAGACGGTGTTCGCATCACATGACCAACACCTCCTCGACCTGACAGACCTGCACTAGGATCTCTCCTATCTCTAGGAAGCCACTACATAACACCCATTCTAATGATTCGAGACTAGGACCTCCCTAACTGGGACTGTGCAAAACTCTCTCGCCGCTCAGGAGGAATGACATGAAAATATTTGACCCAATAAAACTCTGCCTCTTGAGCAGTACAATGTACCTCTTTGAATTAATCTGATGAACCAGTAGTAGTTGTAGCCTGTTGTAATCTCTCAAAGACACCCTCACCTACTCTACCCACCATCTCAAGGCATCCCTCTCAATAGTCATCATGGAAATTTTCCCCTACATCTGTCCCTGTGCCTATCCCTAAGCTTGGACCTGGGTAAGTTGGGCCTATACCTACTGTACCTACTACCTAGCTACATCTTGCTATGTTGTCAATATAGTAATCTTCCATTGGTCCTGTGCTAGAAGATCCTAAAATTGCTCGAGCTGACCCTAAAGATTCTCAACCTATACCTATAGTGCAACAATCTATGTCTACTACTATGGTGAGGGTAACCGAACCTCCACATGTCTCCTCTTGTGAGGCACTCTCAACTCTCCAACATCTGGTCCTGGCACTCCTACACCCTCATCTCCTCCCCCCTCATCTCCTCCATTACTCTCATCACCATCATTCTCATCACCATCTCCCTCCTCACTACCCTCCTCCTCATCCACCTCCACCTCTCTTTGTCATTTGTGCCCATGACCTCCTACCCCCTCCTCTATTAATAGTGTAACTGGCTCATTCAGAATGGTGATCCAATGGAATGGATGTGTAAACATGTATAGAGCATACTCCTCTGATATTGGATCATCAGTGATATCTAGACGAACATCCCAAGGGACAACCTTTAAAACCTAAAAATGTTGAATTGCTACATCATAAGATAAAACTAGTATCCACTCTATAGCATCATGTCATTGTCGTGCATAATTGTCCATGCCTTGGGGCATACCCTACACTCTGCCATACTGTCTCATTACCTGTAACAATAAGAATCTCTCAATAATGAACTGGGTCTTCCCAATTAAGTATAGGGACTGACATAAAAACATCTTAGCATCATCCTCAGGCCACTACTCGCAATCAAGATATGGTTGCCATACCACAAACTCAAGATCATCTAGTGCCCTCCTCCAATACTCTATTTTTACCAGCATAGGTTGAGCAAGTTGACCAGCATAAATGTGTACATATGGCCTCATCGCAGGACATTGTCTCTCTCCAATTGGTCGTGCAATTGATATATGCTCCCAGGCCCAGACCTGAAGTAATGTGACCCCCGCTGATAAAATGGCCCCTCAAAAGTAGACCACCTAGTGTAGATCATCGTAAAGATGAGCAAGCATACAACAACTTCATGCATGTCTCGTACCCTGAGCAATCATGTTCTCCAAAATTTTCCCCCATCCAATTGATAGTTCCTTTGACCTGCGATCAAGACAAAGGAACCCTCCAATAAATCTGGCAAGAACAAAAGGTAAAGTGGCATACACATTAACCATATCCCTCCAAGGAATATCATAACCGCATATATGCTCATCCTCAAACACTCTACTCAATGCATTAGTCCCACCCTACTCCTATGAATCATATAGTACAAGCTCTCCAACCATAGGTATCCTTAGAATATGGTATACATCATTCGAAGTCACTGTGATATCACTAGTGGGAAAAATAAAAGTGTTATGCTCACTGTGGCACCTCTCTACTAAAGCTATCAATAAACCCCTATTAACCCTAATTTGGGGCATATCTATAAGAGAGCACAATCCACATTGTGCAATAACAACTATTTTAGGTGGTGTGGATTGTGGAATCAAATCCCATGTCCTGGGAAAACACTTTAATTTGTAGACTAGTCAACGACTCCTATCATCACAAAATATCACAAATCAGCTAATCAATCAATTGAAATTAGTCAAAAAATCATTCTATTGGCACTCTCAAATTTCTCAAATTGTAGATGCCCATTTCAAAACATTTGCCTCTTCCCTTTTAGAAGTGCACCTGATGAATTTGCCTAAATGACCTACTTTGGAGGGTAATATTTTCAAGCTTGTTGATTTTCGTGCAAAACTCATTTGCAAGCTCACTCATGTGTCCTATGTGAATGTGCATGTCAATTTTCAGCTTCCCACAATAATTTTTGACTAAGTTTTGAAAAGTGAAGCTGGAGGGTTTTTGCACTTTTCTATTATTTGCGAACATTCAGTTTTGCAAAGTAGCCTCTTGTTTGAGTTTTCCTTCTATAACTGGTTGACTGTTAAGTCAAACCGATTACTGCTCTATATTCTCCATACCAAAATGTGCTCACATGCCAGTTTTTAGGGCCTCGTGAGTTGATTTTCTATTTTTAGCAGATCAAAACCAAATGCAATTTCTCCTATTTTTCACTTGCATTTCTAGAAATCTTTCTTAGAGGTCAACTTTGACCGTCAATATCATTTGATGGGAGTTGATTGAAGCCAGTTCCTCTAGCACACATTCTCAGTGTACCTAGATGATCTACTATGTCTAGTGGCAACCTTTTAGGAGTTGATTTGATATTTTTGTAAATTGGTGATTTCAACAATTTCAATTGGTTCAGAACAATTGTTTGTTGCAAAAAGTTTGAGTAAGCAACTTTGATAGTTAATAACTTTTTCCTCGTGATTGATTTTTTTGAGTTGTCTTTTGCATTGCATTCTCTAGACCAATGCCTACATTCCTGTAAGTTTTTATGTCTCCATGAGGTTGTTTGCCTAGTTTTCAAAGGTGATTCCAGAGCCTACTTGGTCAGTTTTGCTTATTTTTCAAAAGGGTCAGAAAGCATGTTTTAATGAAAACCCATTTTATGTTTTAATCTCTGAAGCATTCAAGAAGCCGTTTCAGAGCAATTTCAGCTTAAATTTGTTTGAAAATTATTATTTTTTAGTTGGGCCATATGGGCCTAACATGCTTTGCACCATTATAATGTTGTACATGTTACAGTGGTCAAGTGGAATATGGGAATCTGACAATGGCCGTTACAAATGACTTCTAATCTACAATGTACCATGCAGTAGAGACTCTTGAAGAAATCATTCAATCATCTAAATATAATGAATGGGAGGGTTTTTCTACATTTGATGTTGCTTGACATTGAAAAGGGATCACAAGAGAAGTAAGTTGTTTTGGGATCTTTCTCAAAAAATCTTAGTAGTGTTCTAATTACTCCTCAAGTATCAAACATAGTGCTTCAATTTTTTTCCTTCTCTAATGAGGCATTTGTCCCACAAAATAACACTTTGGAACTTCTCTAATGCTTGGCCCACGGGTTACTTCGTTTTGTGGATGTACTTCAAATCCTACTGCCATAGTTTGAGTTTGGGATGAGACCCAACAACACATGTTTTAGATGGAGGAATTTAAGATAAATGAATCTTATCAAATTTTTTTGTCATGCCTCGTACCATCATCCCAAATGTCTAGTTTTTAGAATAGCAACGGTTCAAGCAATGTGTTTCCCAAAATAAGGAGGAATAATCCAATGAGTGTGGTGTTACATCTTGATCAGATTACAAAGGAAATCAAAAGTGCCTAAGGGAAACCTTCAAGAAAATGTTTTGGCATAGAAATATAGTGAGGGAGGGTGAGCTTTCCAATAAGATTGATGTAGTTTCTAAATGGGATGCCTTCATTGCAGAATATGTACAAAATGAAATGTCGAAGATGTTTTAGAAACCTTTAAGTAGATTCAAAAGAGGGCAGGGTATGCACATGTATAATTTGTTGAAATACCTTTGAAACAAATGCAAAAAAAATGATAAAAGGTGACAACATGTTGAAGGGATGCCAAAGCGCAAGTTTTATGGTGAAATTGGGGCTGCGCATTAAACATAATGAAATTGTAGAAAGGTTTTGAAACTTTCAAGCAATGTAGTGAAGAGAATGAAAGGAAAATGTTGTGCAACAAAAAATGGGGCACATGGACTCGTACAGAGAACAACTCCCAAAAGAATGTAAAATTCATGGAATGTCATTGTATATTTACAAAATGGAGGCATGGAGATGTCTTTAGCAACTTCCAAGTAAATGGGTGTGTTCGCTTAGGGCAATCATTGCACAGGAAATCGTGCCAACGCATCAAATGAAATATGTTGAAAATGCATTAGAAAATTTTAAGTAAATGAATAAAAATTAGAGGAACCAATGCCATGAGATTAGATCCAACACATGCTAGTTAGAGGAGGAGGCGTCTAGTGCAGAGGGGTGCTATCATCCAAACTAGCAATGAGGGAACGCCATATAGATCCCGCACCCAACAAGCAATTGAAAAGGCTTGAGGAACTATGAAATAGATGCAATACAAGGAGCTCGATGGAGGACAACATAAAGTTTGAGCCTGTTAAGAGTTTTTGAAACAAATGGAAGAGATAGATGCGGGTTTTAAGGTGAAATGCATCAAAATGAAACACCATAGTGGCTACTAAACACACACAATGTATATGTTGAAAAGCATCTGGGAAAATCAATAACAAATTCAAGACATGGCTAGAGGATATCACATGAAGGTTGATGTTGTGTAGCCATACCAATGCCAACAATGAAATGCCCCTCATAAGGTTGAGTAACAAGGAGCATAAAGGTATAGAGATTCTTAAAGAATGAAGAAAACGATGAAGTCTTAAAGAGTAGGGGCAATGCATAACTAGCACAAGGTCTTCAAAAGATCGAATCTAAACAGAGGAGCGACCATTGTACAAGTGGAAGGGTCGGCCTCTAGAACCTTTGCTAACATATTTCTTCAAAGGAGCTTGATGCAATGTTGGTTTATGTTTGGGCACCATAAACATAGGTGATATTACAGAGGGAAGACTATTGCCATGAACAAAAAAATGGTGAATGCCGCCATTGTAGATGAGAAATGTAGTGCATGGTAGAGTTCGATGAAGGCCACAAAGCAAGCAACAAATGTACAAGTGAGCTTGGTGAAAATAATTTAAAAGAAACTTTAAAGAAAATGAAATTTGCAGAGCATTAGGTGCCCTATGTGAGAAGTTGTAGAGAGCTTCATGGATCTTGTTATGAATACCAAGTAGATGCAGCCGAGAATTACAAAAATGTAAGACAAAGGATTAGGGCAAGTAAAAGAGCCAAAAATGAAGATCTATGGTGGAGAAATGAGATCTCAATGTAGCAAAATCTACACCCTTCCTTGTTGGATTGCTGCTTCAACATGCTCACAGGTTAAACCCTGTGAGGTTGGTGAGAACAAGATGCATAGCTTTGGTGGGTTCAAATGAAATCTTAAATTTTTTGCACAACAAAATAAGCGGGCCCGAAATAAGCTTTTAAAATCCTTTGTTATGTAAAAGGGAAAACATTTAAATGGGGAAAATATTTAAATGTTGGTCTCGTGAATTGAATATTGTTCGAATGCAACATTTAAATAGTTTTATTTTAAAAGGCCCAGCTGAAGATGGAGTATGTGAGTTTGTTTAAAGGAGGAAATATTTTAAAACGAGTAAATATTTAAATGGTACACGGTAAATACTTTATTTATCTAGGTGGATATTTTGAGGCCCAAGGATTTTCTTCTTAAAAAAGCCATGCTTTAATCATAAAGGGAAAACATTTTCAAAATGGAAAATGTTGAATAAGAAGTAAAAGGCATGACCAACATTTTACTTTGCCACATGATTTAAATAATCACTTTAGTAAAGTGAATTTATTGATCACTTTATTAAAATAGAGCAGTATTATTTGCTGGAGGTAAGTGAAAATGCAACAACATTGTCAAATGAGCAGAAAATGAATTTTCACGAGTAAAGGCAAAGGCGGTTTTGGAGGAAAATTGGTTGAAGAGAGGAGAGTCTTTTGCAAATTTTGTGATCAATGAGAAGGGAGCTGCCAAGTGGCATCATTTGATGATTTTTCTTGCCTCTTCTGTTTCCTTTTATTATGATTTTGTTTTCATTGTAAGGGTTTTATTTTGACATCTCTATAGGTCTCAGTCGGAATTTTCTCAAATCGGAAGCATATTGTAAATGATGTAAATGAATGGACAATCTATTGCCTTGATTAGGAGTCAAGTGTGACTATCTTAAATTAGTTTTATAAAGTTATTGATACTCACACAATTTTTATTTTTGGGACAATGTTGTCCTCTGTGTTCTCATTTACAAATTATGAATGAAAATATCAATGATCTTTTCGTCTATCTTCAATTGTTCAGTTGAATGTGTGGCTCTATTTTGGCTTTAACTCAAAGAGTTAATTAAATTCTTGGAGAGAGTCATAGATTTGTAAGGAGTTACTTAAGATTTGATAAGAAGTCTTGTCGCAAGCACAGTGAGTTCTCATATTGCAAAGCTTTATGACAATGGTCAACACATTTCTGAATTTAGTATCTAATATATTACTGGTTGTTGGATGATTGACTTCATTTACCAATTGATGAAGCACTTACCCATTTGTTGACAATAATGAAACAATTGAGTTGATCGTATTTTAGATTTGAGATTCAAATGGGAATAGAATTATAAATTATTAAATCTTTCAATTATGATGTATGTGCTATAAAGGGTTATTCATTTCCTAGCATTAGGTGGTTATTTACTTAAAGGTATGCCAAGCCTTCAATAAATAACATCTATTTGCATTTAGTAGGAACAAATTTGTGTTGAAGTGTTCTTGAGGAATGAAGAGATCAAATGAACACAAGAAGGAATAACCTCCTTGGTCCCACAAAGCCTAAAGAGTAGGGGTGAAAGCCTGAAATTCTTTGCCTGTTAGTTGGCCACTCGTCCTTGGTGATTTTTGAATATAGGGGTTGGCATCCCCTTAGAAGATTCCAAAGGTTAGCTGGAAGAATAACCAATAGAATGATGACTCTGTTGGGGAGCTTTCATAAAATTTAGCATCTCTAGTGCAGATCTACTATAGTCAGAGTCAAGTCTTTATTATCATTTGTCAAATTAAGTTGCCATTCACCCTTATGGGTCATATAATTAATTTTCTATTCATGTGTCAAAGTTTGGTTAGTTATGTCACTTTATGTTGGGTTATGTTCAAAATTATCTTTGAAGATGCAAATATCAAGTCTAAATACAATTGAATCTTATTCCCTAGTATCCTAGGTGGTGACTTTGAATTTTCTCACACCAGTGCAATGACAACATCTTGCAAAGAACTTGATAAGGAGAAATTTGATAGCTCCGCATACATCATGAGGAAGACCAGAAGTTAGTTGAAGAAAAATCCTAAACAAAAAGCAGAATCTGAGCTTATAAAGGATAAACAACCTCTATGGAAGAAGAAAGCTATGAAATCTAGTAAGTTCCTCGATTCTCTTCTTGGAGCTTCTCCTACTTCCAATAATGAAGTAATTAGTGCAAATACTACTAGAGATTCAAGTAATAGTGGGGAAATTGAGGGAGGACAAGGTAGTTTCCCTACTAAAATATTGCTAGAGATTCAACTAATAGTGAGGCAATTGAGGGAGGACAGGGTAGTTTCCCTACTGAGCAAGTATTTGATAATCTTGAGATTTCTAGAGAGGAAGATAAATGGGAATTTTGGGGTAAGAGTAAAGCACCTTCAAACCCACCAACACTCGAGATAGGATTTGTGTTTCATGGGGTAAATTTTAATCCTAGAGGAGAAAATACTAATCCACCAACACTTACTTTCCTTGGGGAAGAAGTTGTGGATCAAACATTCCATACTGTAGCTCAGAGTGAGTATGGGGATTTCCTAGAGAATGAGGAAGATGTCAACAATGATATTAAAGCCTTGGATGAAGAGGTTGAATGGTAGGCTGAGCAGGCAAAGTAAAGAGCTCAAAAAGAAAAGGAGGAAAAATTAAGGCTAAGCAGCTTGAAGGGGATGAGAAGAAAGAAAAGGTGGAGAAAATGAGAGAAGAGCATGCTAAGTAGAGAGCCTTTAAAAAGGCCACCCAAGAAAAGATAGCCACATAAAAGGTTGCTATAGAAAAGATTATTAAGGAGAAAGATGCTAAAGTAGCAGCCCACATTGTCCCTGAAGCTCCAAAAGTCACAATCTTGATGGGAACTTCTGCTACTAATATCTATACATCCATTATTGTTGCTACCAAATCTTCTAACGCTCCTAAGAAAATATCCTTTATAGATCGTGGGAAAGGTATTGCTAATCATCCCCACCAAAATGTCTCTAGTGCTTTTGATACCAATACCAACACAGACATCATTACCTCATCTGCCAAGACACATATTATCAATTATGATCCATCTGTTGAACCTTTAGACCTTGACACTTTGAAATTGTAGTTGAGGAGTGAGATATTGTAAGAAGAATTAAGGAGAGCAAAAATAAAAGCACATAATGCAAAAATGTCCAAAAGAATTGCTTTCCTTAAAATGTCAATCCCCACCCCGAAGCCTTCAAGTTCTGGAAAGAGTGACAGTGGATCCCATGAAAGCAAGCTTTGGGGACGTACTCCCAGTGGAGGGGGTGGCAGTAATAAAGGAGGTGGAGGAGGTGGCAATAGAAGCAATAACTATTACTCTGATGATGAGGAAGAATATAAGAATGAGAAAGATAGCAATAGAGGAAATGAGAAAGGTAAGGAACGAGATCAAATGGATAATAAGAAAAGTGATGCTCAAAAGGATACTAATAGGGACAGGTGTCCTAGGGGGCACCTCATAATGACCAATATAGGAAATTGTGTTTCGACAACATCCCTGGTTACTCAAATCCTGTCCCAAATAATGCTAGAAAACATCTCCCTAAATTCACTGGAAATAATGCTCTCAACTTGGAGAAGATCATCTGAAAGCCTTCCAAATTTTTGTTCAAGATTTTGAATTATGGGAAGATGATGGGTATGTGCAAGATCATCATGGAAAAAACAAGCCCTTAAGTGGCAAAAAATTCAAAAATATCAGAATTAGAAAACTTGACGTAAAAATTTGAATAAGTTATCTATATTATTTCAAAAATATTTTAGAATAGAATTTGTAGCAAATTGAATGTAGTTTCTAAACTACTAGGTTTGTTTAAAAAGAAAATCTATTTGGTGAAAATTTGAAATTTCAATGAAGTGGTACTTAAATTTCAGGATAATATAAGCAAGGTGTCTGTGCCATCGTACAATAAAATGATAATATTTTTTTATAATATTATAGATATAATTAGAGGACTCATACCCGATGTGATGCATATTTTCTTGTAATTTTTTCTAAGTAAATAATTAATTATGAATTTTTTATTACAACTTTTTAAAAAATATAAAAACTCGTATGTTTGACCACCTTAACTTGGTCAAAACTTCATGAAATTCAATTTTTATTTTTTTTAATCCTATAGTATGTGAAGCATAGAATGTGATGCATGTTTGGAATTCAAAAAATGTGATACCGTTTGAAAGCTATAGATGTTTTTCAATCAGCCTATCAATTAGGACTTTAGTCTTAATTTGAATAGAAAATGAATAATAATCACTTATTAAATTCAAAGTAAAGCATAATTTATATCAGTGGAAATTTGATAATCTCCTTTAAAAACCCTTTTCATTTCATCAATTTTGGATAAAAAATAGTCATCAGCCACATACCCATCATATTGCCACTTTTTGGCCCATCATGATCCTACACATACCCTGATGTAGAAATGAAGTATTTTACATAATCCTTGGTTGAGGATGCAAAGGATTTGTATAGAATATTTCCCGATAGAAGCATTGACTCAAAGGAATCATTCTATAGAGCCTTCAAGGAACAATATGGGGACCAGACTTATCCTAGATTCAGATTGAATAATTTCAATAACATTACCAAAGGACATAACAAATCTATTGTCAAATTCAACACAAGGTTTCAAAAGTCAATGAGCAGAGTACCTACTTATTTGAGACCTAATCCTAATGCATGTTTGGTAACATATTGCAATGCTTATGATTCTAAGATGTGCTACTTACTGAGGGATAAGAATCCATGAATGTTACCTGAAACATATAAGATGGTTGTGAAAATTGAGAATAATAGGAGGGATTTTGGTAAGGTAGGAAGGAGAGATGACCCTAAATTCCTAAAGAATTCCAAAGCTCTAAATGAGAAGTCCAACAAGGCTGTGACTCTTGATGATAAATGGGATCAAGTTCTCAATCTGTTACAAAAGCAAGCAAAAAATGATAAACCTCAATTCCAGAGAAATGATAGGCCTCGTAGACTTTAGGAGTTCCCTTATCACACCAATTGGCATAATGGTAAGCCAATTCAAAATAATCAAAAGAATTATCAAGCTACACTTGATCCCCTACATAAGAATACCACTAATGTGTTGGAAATATGTGCCTCAATCCCATAGGCTGAAACCTCTATTGGAGCCAAGTCAGTGTGACATATTTTATGCTTGGCTGATGAGCAGATTTGTAGCCTTATGTTTTGTACAGGTCGCTGTGACCTTGCAAAAGTCTTGTCAAATGGTTACACATTGGAGTCTTTTGTGTGACATGTGACTTCGCTATGAACTCCTAGCGACATGTGTTTATCTTACTGATGCTCATCGGGGTAACATGAATGTCTCGGTATGAAGTCCCAGCGACTATGGAAGGTCTTGCTAATGGGGATACACTTGGGGTCTTCGCGGTGACTCAAAGACTTCGGTATGAAGTCTTGGCGACCGATGTAGAGTCTCACTAATAGTATGTGACACTTGGGGTGACATGGGATGTTCGCTATGATCTCTTGGAAAAAGCTGTAGACTATTCAGTGGAAGCTTTGTCTTTCAGTATGATGTCTCACCGACTCGTGGGGTCTTGCTGATAGTAGTATGGCTTCAGAGTAACATAAGAGATCTCGAAGAAACCTCTTGGTGATAGTTGAATGTCTTAGCGATAGATGGGTGTCGATGGAAATGCTAATGTTTTGGTATGACTTAGGATCTCAGTATGAAGTCCTGGAAAAAGTGATGAGTCTCACTGACTAGTTGATGCACTCAGATTAACTTGAAGGCTCAGCATGAGGTCTTGGCAAGAGCAGTATGTCCTGCCGACAGAATGAATCTTCGGTGTGACTTAGGATATCAATATGTGGTCTCACCAAAGAGTGATAGTCTTGCCAAAAGGAAAATTGAAGTCATTGTGACTTGTGAGCATCAGTATGAGTCTCACCGATGAGAAATCTCTTGCTGATAGGAATACAACGGATGTCGGTGGTTTTGGTATGACTTGTGGCCTTCACTATAATGTCTTGCTGACTATTTTGGACTTACGCCGATATCGATATGAAACTATTGAGCATCGAGGAGACACTTCTTGTGTCTCACCTACATGCAAACTTAGTTGAATGTTCCTTTGACCGTTTGACTTTCCTATGTGGCGTCTCGTGGACCAATCATAGAAGCTGAATGGGAACCGTTGGAAGACAGTTCATTGTGGTAGTTCTGAGAGGAAGTTTGATAGACAAGGGCGACATGAATATAGTCTAGAGTAGCAGTTGATGTCTGGTTAGATGGTTTGATGGGTCGATGAACTGCTATGTGATTGTATGATCAATGGATGAATTCTATTATGTGAAGACTGTAAAATGAGTGTTCTATAACAAGGTTGTTCACGGTGAATGTTGCTTTAAAATGACGTCAAAAAGACATTTTTGATATTTGTATGTAATCTCCATTACTATAATACAAAGTGATTTCTCTTGGTGTAGTGTGTTTTTCTCTCGTAAGGATTTTCCCACATAAATATGGTGTTCATATGTGTTTGTCAAATACTCTGTTTCTATTATTGCTTTCAAGTGCATCTCAATTGGACTATAATTGTAAAATTTAAAAGGTATCTCTGCATTCTTCCCTGAGGTTTTGATGTTAGGGGAGTTGTTTCTGCATCTAGCTTTCCTTACAAGTGGTATCAGAGCTTAGCCAGTTGTGTTATCTTTGTGGGTACATTGGGTTTTTTCAGTCAATTCTATTCAGTGGGAGTCCTATAGAAGTTATTAGAGCAAGTCAGTGATCCTAAGTACTTATCATCATCATGCCTTATGGAATTAATCATTCTGGCATCCTAATCAATCAACCATTATCATCTTTCAAAAAGAGATATGTTGCTTGTGTGACATGTTTTGCAGTGAATCTTTCAATTTGATCTATCATTTATCCATGGTTGCATTACCACTTTTTTGGGGTATCATTTTCCTTCACCTGGTCATAACATATAATCATTCCATCTTAAAAAATACAAAAAAAGCAAAAAAAAAGAGAAAAATACAAAAAAAGTAAAAAAAAGAGAAAAATACAAAAAACCAAAAGAAAAGAGAAAAAATATAAAACATCAAAAATGTCCTAAAAAATGGTTACCTTGATGAAACCTGAAAAAGTGTCTTCGTAACAAGAACAAAAAAAACAAAAAAAGAGAAAAATACAAAAAAAAAGGTGAAAAATCAAAAAAATTATAAAATCTTAAAAAGTGCAATAAAAACAAGTAGTGAAAACTTGGCAACAGGTGCTATTTGTGATAGGTTATATTTTCTATCTCTTTTAGCATGTCGACCATTCACTTTCGCCATCAATCTACCTATCAATAGAAAGTTTCATGTACATATCCTAACATCGCGGTTGTGTCTCACCCTAGACTAGGGGAAAAATCCGAAACTCACTGGGGGCAATAAACTTTGAGCGTGAACCAATACACAAACAACAGCAGTAAAACACAACCCAAAACAATGATCATAGTGTAACTCAACACTAAGAATCAATCACACAAACATAAACACATCAACCATCCATATCAAATAGCCAAATCAATCAAACCAAAAGCACACTTCACATGAATGATTGTTCTTCTGAATCATGGATTTATCATTGTGGCATGAATGTTGAACCATTGAACTTTGATATTTTTTATCATATCTCTGGAGCAACTCGATGATGTATTAAACTAGAGAAGCCAAAAGGACTATGATTTTTCTTTGTTTGTTGTCTATGATTTGATCACTATTAGTGTGCAAATTGTTGCAAGACATGCTCTACAAAGTATCACTAATGACATTCTGAATTTGCATAGGAAAACAGTTAACTCTTGTCTATTTATGCAAGCAATACTCAGGTCATTTTAGTTTAATTATACTTAGATGCTTGTGTTAACTTGCAATATCAAAAATCATGGAAGTAGTATTCAGGTCATCATGGTCTAAATATACCATTGATGTTTGTACTCACTTTCAACATTTTAAAGGCTCAATGATGATAAAAAGCACAACAAATTGACTATTACAAATGGTAACATCTACATATTAGATCTACATGGTTAAATTAGATTGCATCCATGTTATATTGTATCTATATCTATAAGGTTTCCAAAGCTGTAGCAATTTCACAACAATGTTATCTCATTTATTAATGGATTAAGTACACTTGACATTACCAAAAACACATCATTTTCATATAAAAAATACATCAGTTACATCTTCATTTGCATGCATTAGAAAACATTCTCATGGTTATGTGGAGGATCATGATAGGCCAAAAAGTGGCAATATGATGGGTATTTGTAGGGTATGTGGCTGATGACTTTTTAAATTTTACCCAAAATTGATGAAATGAAAAGGGTTTTTAAAGAAGATTCACAGCTTTCAACCAATATAAATTATGTTGTACTTTGAATTTAATAAATAATTATTATTCATTTTTTATTTGAATTATCACTAAAGTGTTGATTGATAGGTTGATTGAAAAACATCTATAGCTTTCAAATGGTATCACATTTTTTGAATCCAAAACATGCATCACATTCTCTACTTCATATACTTTAGGATTAAAAAAAGAAACATTTAATTTCATGAAGTGAGTTTTTATATTTTTTAACAGTTGTAATAAAGTTTTCATAATTAGATATTTACTTGGAAAAAATATACAAAAAAATATGCATCACATCTGGACATGAGTCCTCTACTTATGTCTAAAATCTTATAAAAAAATATTATCATTTATTGTGGTTAAGGTGGTTAGACGGACACCTAATTCTTATTTTTTTCCTAAAATTTAAGTACTAATACATTGAAATTTCAAATTTTCACCAAATAGATTTTTTTTCTTAAAATAAACCTAGTAGTTTACAAACTACTTTTATTTTTCTATAGATTCTATTCTTACATATTTTTGAAATAATATGGATAACTTATTTAAATTTTTACATGAAGTTGCATAACTCATATTTTTCTAATTGTTTTTTCACTTAAGGGCCTATTTTTTCCATGATGATCTTGCACATACCCTCATATAGTTGCACATTAGTTGCATCATCATTTCTATAAATTAGAAAACATTATCACATCATTCACCCATCCATACATCACATCATAATATTTGCATCAAAAAACACAAAAAGAAGTGCATTCCATCTCACTTGCATGATCCAAATCATTTCATCAATTATTAAAAGATAAAGAAATTGGTCCATTAAGATGATTGAAAGATATGTCTAACAGAGTAAGATTTCCAAGCAGAAAAACATCTCTATTTTAATAGGGGCATAATTGAACTTGATGCATCACTGCAATCACTTCTTTTATAAAATGGATCTGGATTCACATAAGATGATTGAAAGAAATGTCTAGCAAAGTAAGATTTCTAAGAAGAAAAAGTTGTTGAAGAAGATGACTGGTAAAAACATAATGCCATTGTTATGCACATCTAAAACCAGTAGTGAAGATGAATTTGTTATTACTCAAATCCAAGGCTAACAAAAGACTGACTGGATCATTGTATACACATCATACATCATTTTCATTATAAAATCCATCTCACATAGCATAAAACATCATCCATAAATCATATTGAATCATTAATCATGCATTATCATATCATCATTGCATACATCCCATAATCATCATCACATAAGCATCATCATATAAACATCATACACACATATAAATATGCACCCTCATGCAATCATTCCATACATATATTCATTGCATCATTTATTTTCATTAGAAAGGTACAAAAACATAAAATACATCACATTTAATTGGAATAATAGGATCCATCACATACATCATATCGACATCATTCATAAAGCATTGTAGAATCATAACATATCAGTTGCATCATCATTGGCATCCATAACATATCATATCATTATCATATGGAACATCACATAGCATAAGTAATAGAAATCAAATGAAACCATCACAATCATCATGATCCATCATCATCAAATAGAAATCAAATGCATCCATCATGATCATCATGATCATCATCATATAAACATCATATAGAAACAGATCATAATCATTGTCAAATATCATATAACGTCAAAGTCACAATGTCCAAGTGTACAAGGATATCCAAAGGTATAAAGTGATACATCAATAACAAAAATTGCAGTGTATCATAATGTCTAAAATCAAAGAGGTACATTATCAATGTCTCAACTGAATAAAGAGTGTATACATGTCTCAAGTACACCAAAAACTAAGAAATCGAAGCTATGTCATAATCCCCCTAGACGGTGTTGGCATCACATGACCAACACCTCCTCGACCTGACAAACCTACTCTAGGATCTCTCCTATCTCCAAAAAGCCACTACATAAAACCCATGCTAATGATCCAAGACTAGGACCTCCCTGACTGGGATTGTGCAAAACTCTCTCACCACTCAAGAGGAATGACATGAAAATATTTGACCCAATAAAACTCTACCTCCTAAGCAGTACAACATACCTCTTTGAATTAATCTAATGAACTAGTAGTAGGTGCAACCTACTGTAATCTCTCAGAGACACCCTCACCTACTCTACCCACCATCTCAATGCATCCCTCTCAGTAGTCATCATGGAAATCTACCCCTACATCTATCCCTATGCCTATCCCTAAGCTTGGACCTGGGTAAGTTGGGCCTATACCTACTATACCTACTACCTAGCTACATCCTACTCTATTGTCAATATAGTGCTCTGCCATTGGGCCTATGCTAGAAGATCCTAAACTTGCTCGAGCTGACCCTGAAGAGTCTCAACATGTACCTATAGTGCAACAATCTATGTTTACTGCTATGGTGAGGGTAACCGAACCTCCACATGTCTCCTCTTGTGAGGGACTCTCAACTCTCCAACATCTGGTCCTGGCACTCCTACACCCTGATCTCCTCCATTGCTCTCATCAGCATCACTCTCATCCCCATCTCCCTCCTCACTACCCTCCTCGTCATCCACCTCCACCTCTCTTTGTCGTCTGTGCCCATGACCTCCTACCCCCTCCTCTATTAATAGTGGCACTTGCGCATTCAGAATGGTGATCTGATGGAATGGATGTGTAAACATGTATAGAGCATACTCCTCTAATATTGCATCATCAGTGATATGTAGATGAACATCCCAAGGGACAACCTTTAAAACCTGAAAATGTTGAATTGCTATATCATAAGATAAAACTAGTCTCCACTCTATATCATCATGTCATCATCGTGGATAATCGGCCATGCCTTGGAGCATACCCTACACTCTGCCATACTATCTCAAAACTTGTAACAATAAGAATATCTCAATAATGAACTAGGTCTTCCCAATCAAGTATAGGGACTGACACAAAAACAACATCTTAGCATCATCCTTAGGCCACTAGTCGCAATCAAGATATGGTTGCCATACCAAAAACTCATGATCATGTAGTGCCCTCCTCCAATACTCTAGTTTTCCTAGCATAGGTTGAGCAAGTTGATTGGCATAAATGTGTACATATGGCCTCATCATAGGACATTGTCTCTCTCCAATTGGTCATGCAATTGATATAGGCTCGTAGGCCCAGACCTAAAGCAATGTGACCCCCACTCATAAACTAGCCCCTCGAAAGTAGACCACCTACTGTAGATAATGGTAAAGATGAGCAAGCATACAACTCCATGCATGTCTTGTACCCTGAGCAATTATGTTCTCCAAAATTTCCCCCCATCCAATTGACAGTCCATTTGACCTATGATCAAGACAAAGGAACCCTCCAATAAATCTGGCAAGAACAAAAGGTAAAGTGGCATACACATCAACCATATCCCTCAAAGGAATCTCATAACTACATATGTGCTCATCCTCAAACACTCTGCTCAGTGAATTAGTCCCGCCCTACTCCTATAAATCATATAGTAGAAGCACTCCAACCACAGGTATCCTTAGAATATGGTATACATCCTTCAGAGTCACTGTGATATCACTAGTGGAAAAAATAAAAGTGTTATGCTCACTATGCCACCTCTCTACTAAAGCTATCAATAAACCCCTATTAACCCTAATCTGGGGCATATCTATGAGAGAGCACAATCCACATTATGCAATAACAACTATTTTAGGTGGTGTTGGGTGTGGAATCAAATCCCATGTCCTAGGAAAACACTCTCTAATTTGTAGACTAGTCAACGACTCCTATCATCACAAAATATCACAAATCAGCTAATCAATCAATTGAAATTAGTCAAAAAATCATTCTATTGGCACTCTCAAATTTTCCAAATTGTAGATGCCCATTTCGAAACATTTGCTTTTTCCCTTTCAAAAGTGCACCCGATGAATTTACCTAAATCACCTACTTTGGAGGCTAATATTTTAAAGCCTGTTGATTTTTATGCAAAACTCATTTGTAAGCTCACTCATGTATCCTATGTGAATGTGGATGTCAATTTTCAGCTTCCCACGATGAGTTTTGATTGAGTTTTGAAAAGTGAAGCTAGAGGGTTTTTGCACTTTTTTGTTATTTGCAAATGTTCAGTTTAGCAAAGTAGCCTCTCGTTTGAGCTTTCCTTCTATAACTGGTTGACTATTAATTCAACCAATTACAACACTGATACCATGTAATAATTGGCTATGAAGGTAGCCACCAATGATCTAGAGGCCTAATAGAAAGCACAAGAGAGATAGAAACAATATGACAAGAATAAACTGTATTCTTATCAATGAATGCAAATATGATGAGGAAAAGTACATAGGGGACCTCTTGGTTATATAGACAAGGTGAGAACATAGAAGGGCATAATATTATGACATGAGACAACTAAGAACAGCTATCACTCCACCTAAAGTGGAGAAGTGATAATGTGATAATCACCACAAATGGTGGATCACCCACAAAAGGTGGAGAGAAATTTTTTTGGATCTATTCTATTTGCTCCTATTCAGATTTTCTTTAGAGAGTGGATTAGTCCTCTCCTTTTGGTAGTACATTCATCCATGTGTGGCCATGTTTGTTGTTAGTATATTGTATTGACAACTTCTTTATGTGTAAGTTATTCCTTATGTTTTCAAAAAAAAAAAATCTTGTTCCCTTTTGGCTCTTACCCTTCAGGGTTGCGTAGCGGGATGTTACATCTGGTATCAAAGCCTATGTTCACACATTGGGAGCTCTGGCATACTTGAGCCTTCTATGTTATGTTTTGTTTGGCATGTCTGGCATGAACTTGTTATATTGTTTTTTTCCATAGTTTTTTTGGGATATTTGTTTATGGTTGATACTTGGTGTGTTGTGTGTGGTGGATGGCAACAAGTATTGTTGTTTCCCACCCCTTGCATGTCTTGTTGAGGAATGCTTTTGTGTGAGGGTTAGTTAGACCCTCAATCCTACCAAGAAGTGTGTTCTAATTGGCCTCCTTCTTGATGTGTGGCTCTTTTATGGTGTAAAGGGTTGTGACACCTGAGTGGTCCCTGAGTGTGGTTGTGGTTGCAATGTGTTGATGTGTGTGTTCCAATTGCTTGTTGTAGTGAGATAGTCATAGGACCTCTTGCTTTGAGTGCCTTAGTATGGTGTTTAGAGGGTTGAGTTTTCCAACCCTGGCTTGTGTTGTAGAGGAATTATTCTTCCTAGGCCTTTCCTTACTCTATAGGATTGGAGTTATTCCCTTGGTTGATAGTCTCCCAATGTTGAGATTGATTGCTTTCCTATATCTTGTGTTGCGGGTGGGCATGTTAGACCTTAGCTTGTTGGTGGGTTGTAGGTAATGTGTGTTGCCTAAAATTACCCTTGCTTGGTTTCTTAGTTCTTGTTGTTGGAAGGTCTTTTTGACCCAGAGGGTGCCAAGAAGTTCCTTTGTGTGTATTTTCTTCTTGATTCTTGTTGTTTTTCATTACCATGCAAAGTTTTTGGTCCATTCCTTCTTGTGCTTTACCTCATTGTGCAAGTGATTGCTAGATTGACCCTATGTGGTTTTGAAGTTATTTTGCGTGTTATATTGTATTGAGAATATAAATATGGTAATAGAAAATGAATGATCGTGTTGTTAGTTCATAGAGATTATTTCATGCACTCGTATGATTGATGTGTTTGTGTGAAAGTGATTGTGTGATGATGAAACCATGTTTGCATTTGTTCCAATGTCAGAATTGTAAATCTCTCTCTCCTCTCTCTCTTCTCATTGGTTTAAGCAAGATGCTTATTTTTGAGTGTATGGTGTATTGAAATCCATTGTATTCTTGTCTCTTATGAGAAATTTTTTTTGTATTCATGAAGGTTTGTTTTATTAGATCATCAAACAATGGGTAAAGGACCTAAGTCCCCAAATTGCAATCATAATCATGGAACATGTACGGATATTCTGACATAGTGCTAGTGATGATGTCACGTGCTTAGACTCGTGAAGGTTCACTATGAGATTGTGTTATGGTAGCCTGCTTGTGTGATGAGTGTGATGGGGCCTCGTACACTTGCAGAGGGACACTCATATTTGATCTCAATAGTGTTTGGGTCAGTTGGCATATGGGTATGTCCTAGCCATGTATACCTTTGGCTACAATGAGTACCTACATGTTCCTTCTCCATGAGGTATTGCTATGAAGGGCATGTTTTGCACATGCCTACTTTTGTGGAGCCATAGACACACTACCATGCACCATATGACTAGTACATCCCTTCTCTAGCTAGCATATAACCATGCGATGCTGAGACACGATGCAGGATGTGGCCGAGGTGCACATTCCATGTAGATAGCCAAGGAATGTGTGGGCTACTTGGTGAGTTCATGCCGCGTGACAATGTGATGCGGGGTGTAGTAGAGGAGTACACCTCATACCATGTGGTTGGTATGCCCACTCTTCCACACATGAGGGGCTAGTGTGATAGTCAAACGTTGTTCCCTCCTTTCTTGTTTAGTGGCTAGTTTAGTCACATAGTTATGTATTTGTGTCATTTCAAAGATTGTGAATCTTATTTTGGTTATTGATGATTTTCACTTTGATTGTGAGGACTGACAAAATTTGATTTATCTTGTTTGTGATGGTTTAGCCACACCTTGTGATCTTATTTGCATGTATCCCTCATGGTTACATATGATTTAGTGTTGAAATTGCACTCATTTCTTGCTTTATTGCTGCAATTGAATCTTTATTTCATATTTATTTATGATCTTTGGTGGGTAAACTAGTTTTCTATTTGTTGTTTTCAAATGTTGGTCTTGTGTTGTAATGTGACTCGAGGACGGGCGATCTAGACTCGTTTGAGTGAATATGAGGAAGTAGAGGCAGGGAACCTTAAGGATGGGGTATGTGAGGCTATTACACAGCTAGGACCCACTACCCACCTATGTGTGATGACTATCTCTTGGAGGATAACCACCTTATACAACAAGAGATAGGCCATTGTGGTCTTGTTTGGATGGTCTCACCATCCGTGTGTGGCCTAACACCGTCAAACCACTGAGTGTGAGGAATGGATTATGTGAGATGGATATTGGCTCTTGGCTCATGGTTTATGTATCATAGAATAGTATGCTACTTACCGGTGTCAAGATGGACCCTTGTGTAGCCTTGTGGTGTGATTCCAAGTGATGTAAGTATATATAAATACATGTTTCATCTTGGATATATTTTCATATAAATAGTTCAAAAGTTGGCTTATTATGCTTTAGAAAGTGTCCATTGTTATATTTTGTTGAAAATGATGCCAAATATGTTTTAATTTTTAAGAATGGAAATGTGTAGAAAATAAATATTGTTGCAAACAATGGTGTTTTGGAAAGAATTGAGCACTTATGCATCTTCCTTACCCTATTCTTAGTGGAGATTAATGTATCCTTGAATGAATGTGGATGTTAAATTAAATGCTTATTTTGAGAATTGTGACACATGTGATGTAAGTAAGATTAACCATGCTATTTTGTTTCATGTTAAGACCTTATGAGTAAGGCATATGTCAATATATTGATAGTAATTCTTAGAAAGGTGAATGATATATGGATGTCCTTTCTATTTCATTTAGTGATGAATGATATGTACTATATTTCTCATATTTGTAATGAAGTACAATACTTAAATGTTGATTAATAATTGAGTACTAATGTGTGACATGGCTGCATATTAAGTTTACATGACTTTCAGGAGTAAGTCAAATTTTAGGGAGGGAGGATGTAACACCTCTCTAATTCTAGCCTGGGTAAGATAGTATTTTGATTTTGATTTGACATTTAAATGTTAAATGTTGTTATGAGATTAGACATTGATGGTTATGTGAAAGTCTATCATGTTTAACTATTGTTCTAGATTACATGTTTATACAATTATGGACAAAAAGGGGATGATGTCGTAACACTCATATCCAAGAGGCTTACGATATCATGTCCCTCTTCTTGATGATTGATGTTGCTTTTACTATATGATATATGTTATATATACATGTTTGTTGACGTGTAATTGGAGTGATGCAGGTACTAAGCATTGACTCCACCTGGATCCAGAGGCCTTAGCATACTCATATTCCCCAATGGTGGTTACTGGACGTAGTCACATGCCAAATGTCCCCTACCCTATCCCATTGTACCCTATTAGTGCAGTGTTTCCTTGTTGATTCCATACCATTCGGTTACCTAATGGTAATGTCTGAAGCACCTTTCAGTCATATGTTTGGTGCACCTAGGTATGTGCAGGATCATAGTGGAGAAAATAGGCCCTTTAGTGGCAAAAAATTCAAAAAAATAAAAGCTAAGCAACTTGACGTACAAATTTGAAGATGTTATCCATATTATTTCAAAAATACGTAAAGAATAAAATCTATAGCAAATTGAATGTAGTTTCTAAACTACTAGGTTTATTTTTAAAAAATAGAAATCTATTTGGTGAAATTTTGAAATTTCAATGCAGTAGTACTTAAATTTTAGGGAAAAAATAAGTAGGTGTCTATCTAACCACCCTAACTAAAATAAAATGATAATATTTTTTTATAATATTTTAGATATGGGTATGTCCAGGATCATGGAAAAAACAGGCCCTTGAGTGGCAAAAAGTTTAGAAAATTCAGAGTTAGGTTCAACTTGACGTAAACATTTGAATAAGTTATCTATATTGTTTCAAAAATATGTAAGAATAGAATCTATAGCAAATTGAATGAAGTTTCTAAACTACTAGGTTTGTTTAAAAGAAAAAATCAATTTGGTGAAAATTTAAAATTTCAATGTAGTAGTACTTAAATTTTAGGATAAAACTAAGAAGTAGGTGTCTGTGTGACCACCCTAACCACAATAAAATGATAATATTTTTCTATAAGATTTTAGATATAAGTAGAGAACTCATGTCCTGATGTGATGCATATCTTTTAGTAATTTTTTTCCAAGTAAATAATTAACTATGAATTTTTATTACAACTTTTAAAAAATATAAAAAGCTCGTATGTATGACTACCTAAACTTGGTCAAAACTTCATCAAATTCAATTAATTTTTTTAATCCTATAGTATGTCAAGCATAGAATGTGGCACACATTTCGGATTCAAAAAATGTGCTACTGTTTGAAACCTATAGATATTTTTAAATCAACATATCAATCAGGACTTTAGTCATAATTTGAGTATAAAATTAATAATAATTACTTATTAAATTCAATACAAATCATAATTTATATTGGCCAAAAGCTGAGAATATCCTTTAAAAACCCTTTTCATTTCATCAATTTTCTGGTAAAAAAAAAGTCGCCAGCTCCACATACCCATCATATTGCCACTTTTTGGCCCATCATGATTCTGCACATGCCCATCTAAGTAGAGGACTCATGTTTTGATGTGATGCATATTTTTTTGTAATTTTTTTCCAAGTAAATAATTAATTATGAATTTTTTATTACAACTTTTAAAAAATATAAAAAATTGTGTCTGACCACCTTAACTTGGTCAAAACTTCATGAAATTCATTTTTTGTTTTTTTAATCCTATAGTATGTGAAGCATAGAATGTGGCACATGTTTCAAATTCAAAAAAATGTGATATTGTTTGAAAGCTATAGATGTTTGTCAATCAACCTATCAATCAATACTTTAGTTGTAATTCAAATAGAAAATAAATAATAATTACTTATTAAATTTAAAGTAAAACATAATTTATATTAGTGGAAAGCTTAGAATCTCATTTAAAAACCCTTTTTGTTTCATCAATTTTGGGTAAAAAAAAGTCGTCAACCACATGCCCTACACATTCCCATCATATTGCCACCTTTTGGCCCATCATGATCTTGCACATACCCACCTTTCAGTTGTATGTGGTTTTCTAGTATGTCTTGTTCAGGTATTTTGTTATGTTTTCCATTAATCTGTTATATGGCTATTTATTTTGGTTGTCAATGTTATGATGTGCTTTCATTTGCGTCTTTTCATGGTTTGATATATGGTATTTCATTGTGTTTAATTGATTTAAGATTTGGATGGTTTTATCCATGAGGTTTTAAATATGTTATTTTAAGTGATTTTTATTGATCATTCAAGAGAATGATATATTTCATTTGGAAATTTGAAGTGATTTTAGTAATCCTTTTTGTGAGTCCTCATAATTTTATTTAAATCTTCTTGGGGAGCTTGTGTGTATTTAATGTTGTATTTAAATTATCATTTTGTGTAGTAGAGAATGTATATATTAGTGATTTTAATTAATTTCTTTAAAAAGCTTTAATATTTTATTTAATTAAATTTTTTAATTCATTTTTGGTTGGGAGAGTTTTTAAAAGGGAATTAATTTTTGTTTTGAGAAAGATGTATATATATATATAGTTTTGGAGAGAGTCATTCTTTTGGGGAGGAGAAGAAAATTTCTATTTTTTGAAAAATAAGACAAAACCCATGAATTGGGCAGTAGAGTTGGGGAGCAATGTGGAGATTTTGTTGAAAGGAAATTTGTGGGCATCTAATTGTTGATTTTAGCATGCCATCCCCTTTTTGTTGTCTTAATTTGGAATCGAGTCATGCCTTCTATTCATAGCAATCTTTCATTTCAAATTTGGGGAAACAATGAGGTATTTTTTTGTGGTTTTTGAATACCTCAAATTTTTGGTAGTATTGAGTGTGTTTTAGCTTGGGAATGGTAAGTTTTGCATTTCCTTATGGAAGGTTTATTCTTCTATTCCATGTTGTGAATATTTTGGGGGTGGATAATGCTTGTGTTGGATTCAAATGGCTGCCCTGTAGTTTTTCTTATGTCATATTTTGTGCATTCCAATAAATCTAAAATGGGTTGCTAGAAAAATGGATTTTTGAGCACTTTTAATTCTTTTATTTTTATTGCTCTTTTGCCCAACTTGTTAAAATAAAAAATTTTCCTTTTTTCTCTTTATCCACTTGTTAAAAATAAAAAATAAAGGTGTATTCCATGTAGAAATGTCCAAATCTCAACTGGATCTTTGGCAGATTTTAATTTTGGGCACTTTCATTTTTGGTCAAATTTGTGCCTACTTGTTAAAATGACAATTTTCTTTGCTACTCTTTTACCAACTGTTATAATTACAAAAGAAAGTTCGATTACATGTAGAAACACCCATATCTCAACTAGGTCTTTGTTCAATTTTTAATCCAGACACTTTCGTTTTTCATGTTTTTGCCCAACCATGCATTTAAAAATGATGTTTTTTTGAACAATGCCTTATTTCAGGCCATAAAATTAAAAATTAAAGGTAGAATCCAACTGGAAATGTCAAAATCTAAACTAGGTCATTGTCCAATGTTTAATCCAAGCACTTTGAATATTTATGAAATTTCTATGCCTCTTTCTCATGCGTTTGAACAACAGCTGAAACTATGTTTTGTGCCACAACCACTTATTAGATTTGATTTGATTTAAAAGTGATTTAATGGGATGATTTAATGAGGTTTATACTAATTATATGATTGGCTCTTTTATGAAGTTAATGGTGAATGTTTGAATGTATTTGATCTACTTGTGAGTGTATGAGATCAGTTTTTTGAATGATTTCAGAGTAATGTTTGTTTGGTTGTGTTAAATTTTTTCAATGATGGATTTAATAGTGGTTTTTTTCATTGTTTCATATTTGTTATGGATTCTTCATTTGGTTAAGTGAGAAGACCTATTCGTCTATAGGGCATTGAGTTATTCATCTACAGGGTGTTGATATGGGCATGATTGAGTCTCCTCATTTGTATGAGAGGTGTACTTGTTTTCCATGTGGTGTCATCCCTTTGAGCACACATGATGACATCCCATTTGGTCTACACTCTAGTACCTTGTACCTTAGGAGTCATGAGTAGTATCTGGCATGTTATTGTATGAGCATCTTCATGTTGTGATCTTGGCTTTAATGCATTGTATTCCATGTGTTGCTCCATGTCTAATGTGATGGTTGGCCATATGTTACCCTTGCTTTATAATTTTTTCTTAGGCCTTGTGACTACCTCCAAGCATGGTGGGGTGGTCTCTTTTCAGTCCACATGGTAGGGAGGCATTATCACCACCATTGGGGACTGGTTTACAAGTTATTGGAGCTTCAGTTGGAGGTGTTTCTCTCTTGTTCTATTTTATCATTTGGTATATCTTATTCATGGCTATTCTTTTGTACTCTTGTATATTCATTTATGTATATTGTACTCTCTTAAGATAAAAGATGTAATCATATAATTTAATGAGAAGAAACGTGATGTCTTATATTTGGTTCATAAGTTTCGGTGTTGGTATTAGACTTCCTTATATTATGGTGATCTTTATGTCTTTTCCTTAAAAAAATCATGTAAAATCAAAGCTGTAGTTGTCTATTTCCTTCTAGTTAGTCTACAATAGTTCTGACACATCGTAGCTCTCTGGTTGTTGTTATGTGTCACTACTACTATAATTTTGGCACATCACAACTCTTTGTTTGTTGTTTAGTGTCATTGCTGCAAAGTTTTGGAGTAGAAGGTTCTAGAGCAGGAAGTTACAAAGTAGGTAGTTCTAGATAAGAAGGTTATAGAGTAGGAAGTTCCAGAGCAAGTAGTTCCAGAGTAGGAAGTTCTAGTGCATCAAAGCTTTCTGCATGTTGTCTCTGCAATGTTACTACAAAAAGTTCTGAAGTAGGGGGTTCTTGAGCAAAAATTTTGGAGCTATTTTGTTTGCTCATGTTCAAATTTTCTCTAGAGAGTGTATTAGTCCTCTCCTTTTGGTAGTACATTCATCCATGTGTGGCCATGTTTGTTGTCAATATATCATACTAGCAATTGCTTTATGTGTAAGTTATTTCTTATTTTTTTCAAAAAAAATATCTTGTCCCTTTTTGGCTCTTACCCTTCGAGGTTGCATAGTGGGATGTTATGTAACATCAATAATTTTATTTTATTGCAAACATACCCTCTCAAAAATTAATAGTGACAAACCCATAAAAAAATATACTCCTCTCTTAACAGAACCTTATCAAAAATTGAAACAATATATCCTTTTCAACAACACCTTATTGAAAATGATACAATGAGACAACATAGCCTGAGCTATACAATAACAATCAACAAAAACTGCATAAGGTCAACAATTTTATTTTGTTGCAAACAACACCCTCTCAAAAATTAACAATGACAAACCTATCAAAAACTACACTCCTTTCTAAATAGAACCTTATCAAAAATTGAAACAATACAACATTTTCAACAACACCTTATCAAAAATAATATAATATAGCCTAAGATAGAGAACAATAATCAACAATCCCTAATGTAACCAAACATGAAGTGTACAACATTAACTATTTCATTCTTTTCCACCCATAACCATAAAATGGAAGTCATAAATCAACTAACATTGGTTTCAACAGCTACCCAGACACAAAAACCCACAAAAGCGTAGCCACAAAACCCATACAAAATGATAGTCACATAATGCAACCACAAACAAAACAATATTTATTTTAACAAGCAATATAGTCTTTCCTCAACAACACCCTATCAGAAATTGAAACAATATAGCCTTTTGAACAGAACATTATCGAAAATGAGACAATATAGCTTGAGCTATACAATAACAATCAACAAAAACTATATAATGTCAACAATTTATATCGTTGCAAACATACCCACAAAACTCAAACATTAAAGAGAAACCTGAAAAAAATTATCAATAACAAACCGATACAAAAGACAATCTTTTCTCAATAGAACCTCATTGAAAATTGAAACAATACAATCTTTTCAACAACACCTTCTCGAAAATGAAACAATATAGCTTAAGCAAGAGAACTATAATCAATAATGCCTAATGGAAGCTAACACAAAGTGTATAGGATTAACTATTTTAATATTCCATTGCAACCATAACCACAAAATGAAAGCATAAATCAAACAATATCGGGGTGAATACAGACCCAGATGGAGAAACCCACAAAACACAAAAAATCATGTAGTTAGGAACCCATGCAAAACCATAGGCAAAAAACATGAACCTTAAACCAAACAATAGTCATTTTCACAAACAATATAGTCTTTTCTCAACAACACCTTATCAAAATTAGAAACAATCAATAGTACCTTATCATAGATAAAACAATATTGCCTGCCAAAAGTGGTGAACCATAAATGAAACAATATGACATAGTTTTTTGATATGCACCTCTTCTTGCTAGCTTTCTCCAAGCTCCCTTGTTTCTCCAAACCTGCAAACATAGCTAGAAAATGGAAACTATAAATAGAAACCCATAAAAAATCATAGTATCGAATCCATGCAAAACCATACACACAAAACATAAACCATAAATGAGACAATATTTAAATTTTAGAAAATATATATCATATTTTCTTAACCACTTATCAAAATTTGAAACAATCAATAGTACCTTATCGCAAATCAAGCAATATAGCCTGGCACAGATTGCAAACCATAAATTAAAAAATATTGCATCTGACAATTCTTTCAATGCATCTGGGGTCTGTTTCAGTACATCTAACAACTCTTTTAATGCATTTGGGGTCTATTTTGGTGCATACGACAACTCTTTCAATGCATTTGGGATCTATTTCGGTGCATACAAAATTTCTGTCGGTGCATCCATCAAATGTTTTAACATATTTAGGGAGTCTTTCAGTGCTTTCAGTCAATACTTTTGTGCATTTTGTACTTCTTTTCATGAATTCATTAGTTCTTTTAGTGCATACAAGAGTTATTTGAACACATAGAGTAGCTATTTTAGCAAATTGGAATGATATTTAAGCGTATTGGATGACTATTTTAGCATATTTGTTTAAATCTATAAAAAAATTAAAAAAATTGAGAACTAATTGGTGTTTTCTACCTGTAGGTACTTTTATACACTAGTCAAAGACAATCTTATCAAACTACCGATGATTTATGTAGGGGTTGGAGTTATGTAATGCTCTATTTTGATTAAGATAAGCATCTAGCTTAATTAGAATGTTAAATAAAACCATTTCTTTCGTGCTTGATGAATGGTAGGAATATTCTCTCCCCTTAACTGGGTGACCAAAAAGTTAGACCCATTCACTTTTATTTTGTTTATCCATAGAGGGCAAGTGCCTTGTGGGAAAAAGTAATCGCCTAAGATAATGACCCAACTAGTAAAATGCTAAAGCCAAGCGACTTCCAACCGGGATATAAATGTGGGTACTTGAGGAAAGTTCAAGTATCATGAGGATTATTCTGATAAGAAGGGAAACAATGGTCTCTTGTTGAATGGATGATCCCCCACAAGTAGGAATTTCTATACTAGAACCCTTTGTTATAGCAACCCAAAATCTTTATTCTATTTACTAGTGCAGTAGGTCTAACGTTTGAAGTCATCCCACATTTTTGTGGCTTTTAGTAGAGATGAGAAGTATGCCATGGGAGATTCATAGGTATTGAAGCTTGGCTTCCCTGTAGAAGTGACTACTGTGGAGAGGAGCCAGTGGGGTCAACATTCTAATCATCGACTAAAAGTAGGCACAACTAGCATAAAATCCAAGTGGGAATCTAGTAAATATTGTCCTACATAGCCTTAGGATTGTATATGTTTGATGTGTTTTACCAATGGGTTTTAGAAAAGAAATCAAACAAAACATCACACACTGGAAGTGAAAACATTGATTCAGAAAACATCCTTTGAACCAACCAATTCTCTGGCTGGAAAATCAAAAAAATCAAACAAACTTGCAAGAAACTCTGATATTTTCCCAATTTAGTGCATCTACTACTTGTTTTGGCATCCATTTACACCATTCTTTGGCGCATCCATATGTTTTTATAACACATCTACTATATCTTCCAGTGCATCCATTGCATTTTGTAGTGCATTCACCCATTACTTTAGTGCATTTAAGCTATTTTGTAGCACATACAACCAATTCTGCAGTGCATTCAAGCCTTTCTGTGCCGCATTCAAGCCATTCTATAGTGCAACCAAGTTGTCTTCCAATGCATCTGTGCAATATTTTAGCGCATCCAGACTCTATTTTAGTGCATCTAGAAAATCCTAAACCAGAGAGTAAGATTCACATTCTGCCAAACAATTGAAATAAATAGAATTCAGGACATTTTTCAAAATAGAACCATCATGGCAGAAATTGAAGGAAATTATTTTCATAGATTTCATCAACCTAAAATAGATGAGGATCAATTGAATGACTTAACTCAACAAATGAAAAAACTTCAACAACAAATTTGGGATATGCAGAGGGAAACAACCACACAAAGATATTTGTTTTCAAACATCTATTTCTATCCATCTGACAGAAATATAGACATGATACCTTCTCCACCAACAAATACATCATCCAAGTTCAATTTCTTTGAATTCTTGAAAATTTTAAATGAGAAACACAAAGAAAATTCTTCAAACACAAAGGATATTGAAAAATCTTACCATGTCATGCATCTATCTCCATTTCTCACAAGCCAAAATAAATCTCAAGGTTCTTTCACCCAAGTTAATGATTACATCCAACCACCTTCATCTATCATACCTTTTGCATCTAATGATTCATGTCAATCTCTTAGTTCAAAACATGATAACATAGACTCCTCTACACCACAAGATCAAAGAATCCTTTTTCAAAATAGAACCATCATGGCAGAAATTGAAGGAAATTATTTTCATAGATTTCATCAACCTAAAATAGATGAGGATCAATTGAATGACTTAACTCAACAAATGAAAAACCTTCAACAACAAATTTGGGATATGCAGAGGGAAACAACCACACAAAGATATTTGTTTTCAAACATCTATTTTTATCCATCTGATAGAAATATAGACATGATACCTTCTCCACCAACAAATACATCATCCAAGTTCAATTTCTTTGAATTCTTGAAAATTTTAAATGAGAAACACAAAGAAAAGTCTTCAAACACAAAGGATATTGAACAATCTTACCATGTCATGCATCTATCTCTATTTCCCACAAGCGAAAATAAATCTCAAGGTTCTTTCACCCAAGTTAATGATTCCATCCAACCACCTTCATCTACCATACCTTTTGCATCTAGTGATTCATGTCAATCTCTTAGTTCAAAACATGATAACATAGACTCCTCTACACCACAAGAGCAAAGAATCCTTTCCACTCCATCCAATGATACAAAAAATTCACAAGTTATTCCAATCTTTGACTAAGACCCCATCTCTAAGAATTTTATGATGATCCCCTCCTTTCACTTTTTATCCATAATGATTCCCTTCCATCACAAGAGAAAAGTATCCTTCCAAGTCCTCCTTCCACTCCATCTAATGAATCCATACCACCTCAAGATTCCATTGCATCCCAAGAGAATGGTAATTCTTCCATCCTATCTAATGATGTCCTACCATTCAATGATCAAGATATACTTTATACAAAATCTCATGATTCCCTTCCTCATCAAGATCAAGATATACTTCCATGCAAGGATACCTTTTCATTCCATGAGGATGTTCACCCTTCTCAAGATCATGATACGCCTTTCATACCTAGTAAAGAGCAAGCTAATCCATCTTCTACAAATCATACTCCTTTCCCAAGTCAAGATCAAAGTACCCCATCATCCACATGCCAAGATCCTATCACACCACAAGCTATCCATGATCCACACAACTACAATTGGGATCCTCCACCTTTATCCACTCTGGTTTACTTCCTACACCTATCCTTTCATCCATATCATACCCTCCCAAAAATGAACTTGCATCTTGTTTCACAAAAAATACATATCCCATTGGTAAAAAAATGCACATCAAAGTTTGAACTACAAAAGAAAATGATTAGGCCTTCATGAACAAGGTATCCTAGAACCTCTTTTTGCTCAAGAAAACCCATATTACCATGGCCTTGGTTATACAGCTAAGTGTCCTAGTCCATCAAACCTACCATATATCTTAGGTCCTAATCCTAATCTAGCAAACCTTCCATCTATCTTAGGTCCTCATCCTAGTTTATCAAACCTTCCATCTATCCTAGGTCTATATCGTATCCCTCAAGAACAACTAATGCACACATCCTTGATTCCCTTTCATAATTCTACATCCAACAACTCATCCATGATACCTCCATACCATTCATCTCCATCCATCTCTCCTATTGCTCTTGGAAGCAATTTGGGTGCCAAATATCAAAAGCTTCCATATCAAAATTCACATGTATGAAAGGATCAACATGTCTCCTCAAAGAGGCATGCAAAAATAAAAGAAAAAGAAAAGAGGCCATAAAGGCCCATCAAAGGCAAAAGAAAAATTTCCAAGACCACAAAGGTCCATAAAACAAAGAGAAAAAACTCAAAGGCCACAAAGGCCCATAAAGCAAATATCAAGGTCAAAAATCATGTGGATTCCTAAAATTCTCATAGAAGCAATGAAATCTAAATTGGCACCCAAATGTTTTGAACCAAAAGCTTCCTCCAATATTCCATTTAAAAACCTTTAACCTTCCAAGTCCATTTTTCCTCCATCACTCCACCACCCTTCAAGGTGTGTGCCAATTTTGACCTTGCAATCCTTTCCATCTATCCATCAGCAAGCATTCCCACCTCTTATGCATTACCCAACATTCATCCCGCATTATTCTCCTTTAATCTAAGCCTATGGATAAGTATTTAGTTCTTCCATCATACCTTTAATAGGCTAACATTTATGAGTTTAATCCCATTGCCATGGTTTATTAGAGGAATATTTTGTTGTGAAACTTGATGCTTAAGTCCTTCCTCCATATCCCTATCATCCATATCCTATTTTCCATATTCCTCTTGCACTCTACATTGGGGGCGAAAGTTTCGTCCATCTTATCTTTCCTTACATTTCCACCTTTGATCTTGACAAGGTTAAGGATCTCTTTGAACATCATATATCTTATCCTATTCACTTTTTCCATATCTTTTGTACCATCTCATTCATCTTATCCATATTCCATCGTTCTTTCTAGGTACATCCTTTCTTCCCTTGTCTTGATGAGGAAGAGGGGAAAAATACTTGGGCCTTGTGTTCATATCCTATCTAATTGATCTTGATCATCCCATTCATTATCTTCATCCTCACTTTCTTCCATTCCATATCTCCTAGCTAATCAAAATCCATGTCATCATGTCCCTTTGCAACCTTGAATCTTCTCATGTAAATAATATTTGAGCCGAAATGTAAAACATTATCACATCCTCATATATTTGTCGATCAATCATCAATATTATCATACTTAGAGGAAGTCAGTGATCCTAAGTACTTATCATCATCATGCCTTATGGAATTAATCATTCTTGGTATCCTAATGAATCAACCATTATCATCTTTCAACAAGAGATATGTTTCTTGTGTGACATGTAATGCAGTGAATCTTTCAATTTGATCTATCATTTATCCATGGTTGCATTACCTCTTTTGTGGGGTATCATTTTCCTTCAATTGGTCATATCATATGATCATTCCATCTTAAAAAATACAAAAAAAGCAAAAAAAAAGAGAAGAATACAAAAAAAGAAAAAAAAGAGAAAAATACAAAAAAAAAGCAAAAGAAAAGAGAAAAATACAAAAACATCAAAAAATGCCTGAAAAAATGGTTACCTTGATGAAAACCCACACGTCTTTGTAACAACAACAAAAAAATAAAAAAAAGGGAAAAATACAAAAAAAAGGTGAAAAATCAAAAAAATTATAAAATCTTAAAAAGTGCAATAACAACAAGTGGTGAAAACCTGGCAACATGTGCTATTTGTGATAGGTTATATTTTCTATCTATTTTAGCATGTCGACCATTCAATTTTTTCATTCACTTTCGCCATCAATCTGCCTATCATTAGAAAGTTTCATGTACATATCCTAACATCGTGGTTGTGTCTCACCCTAAACTGGGGCAAAAATCCTAAACTCACTGGGGGTAATAAACTTTGAGCGTGAACCAATACACAAACAATAGTAGAAAAACACAACCCAAAACAATGATCATAGTGTAACTCAACATTGAGAATCAATCACACAAACATAAACACATCAACCATCCATATCAAATAGCCAAATCAATCAAACCAAAAGCACACTTCAAATGGATGATTATTCTTCTGAATCATGGATTTATCATTGTGGCATAAATGTTGAACCATTGAAATTTGATATTTGTTATCATATCTCTGGAGCAACTTGATGATGTATTGAACTAGAGAAGCCAGGAAGGAGTATGATTTTTTCTTTGTCTGTTGTCTATGATTTGATCACTATTAGTGTGCAAATTGTCATAGGACGTGCTCTACAAAGTATCACTAATGACATTCCAAATTTGCATAGGAAAATGGTTAACTCTTGTCTATTTATGCAAGCAATACTCAGGTCATTTCAGTTTAATTATACTTAGATGGTTGTGTTAACTTGCAATAATAAAAAATCATGGAAGTACTATTCAGGTCATCATGGTCTAAATATATCATTGATGTTTATACTCACTTTCAACATTTTAAAGGCTCAATGATGATAAAAAGCACAACAAATTGACTATTACAAATGGCAACATCTGCATATTAGATCTGCATGGTTAACTTAGATTGCATCCATGTTATCTTGTATCTATATCTATAGGGTTTCCAAAGCTGCAACAATTTCACAACAATGTTATCTCTTTTATCAATGGATTAAGTACACTTGACATTACCAAAAACACATCATTCTCATATAAAAAATACATCAGTTACATCATCATTTGCATGCATTAGAAAACATTCTCATGGGTATGTGGAGGATCATGATAGGCCAAAAAGTGGCAATATGATGGGTATTTGTAGGGTATGTGGTTGATGACTTTTTTTTTACCCAAAATTGATGAAACGAAAAGGGTTTTTGAAGAAGATTCTCAGCATTCCACCAATATAAATTATGCTTTACTTTGAATTTAATAAATAATTATTGTTCATTTTCTTTTTGAATTATGACTAAAGTGTTGATTGATAGCCTGATTGAAAAACATCTATAGCTTTCAAATGGTATCACATTTTTTGAATCCAAAACATGCATCACATTTTATGCTTCATATACTTTAGGATTTAAAAAAGAAAAAATTAATTTCATGAAGTTTTGACCAAGTTGTGGTTAGACATATGAGTTTTTTATATTTTTTAAAAGTTGTAATAAAGTTTTCATAATTAATTATTTACTTGGAAAAAAAATACAAAAAAATATGCATCACATCTGGACATGAGTCCTCTACTTATGTCTAAAATCTTTAAAAAAATATTATCATTTTATTGTGGTTAAGGTGGTTAGACAGACACCTACTTCTTATTTTTTCCCTAAAATTTAAGTACTAATACATTGAAATTTCAAACTTTCACCAAATAGATTTTTTTTCTTAAAATAAACCTAATAGTTTATAAACTACATTTATTTTTCTACAGATTCTATTCTTACATATTTTTGAAATAATACGGATAACTTATTTAAATTTTTACATCAAGTTTCCTAACTCATATTTTTCTGAATTTTTTTTCACTTAAGGGCCTATTTTTTCCATAATGATCTTGTGCATACCCTCATATAGTTGCACATTAGTTGCATCATCATTGGCATAAATTAGAAAACATTATCACATCATTCATCGATACGTACATCACATCATAATATTTGCATCAAAAAACAAAAAAAGAAGTGCATTACATCCCACTTGCATGATCCAAATCATTTCATCAATTATTAAAAGATTAAGAAATTGGTCCATTAAGATGATTGAAAGACATGTCTAACAGAGTAAGATTTCCAAGCAGAAAAACATCCATATTTTAATAAGGGCATAATTGAACTTGATGCATCACTTCAATCACCTCTTTTATAAAATGGATTTGGATTCACATAAGATGATTGAAAGAAATGTCCAGCAAAGTAAGATTTTTGAGAAGAAAAAGTTGCTGAAGAACATGACTGGTAATAACCTAATGCCATTGTTATTAACATCTAAAACCAATAGTGAATATGAATTTGTTATTAATCAAATCCAATGCTGACAAAAGACTGACTGGATCATTGTATACACACCATACATCATTTCCATTATAAAATCCATCTCACATAGCATAAAACATCATCCATAAATCATATTGAATCATTAATCATGCATTATCATATCATCATTGCATACATCCCATAATCATCATCACATAAGCATCATCATATAAACATCATACACACATATAACTATGCACCATCATGCAATCATTCCATACATATATTCATTGCATCATTTATTTGCATTAGAAAGGTACAAAAACATAAAATACATCACATTTAATTGGCATAATAGGATCCATCACATACATCATATCGACATCATTCATAAAGCATTGTAGAATCATAACATATCAGTTGCATCATCATTGGCATCCATAACATATCATATCATTATCATATGGAACATCACATAGCATAAGTAATAGAAATCAAATGAAACCATCACAATCATCATGATCCATCATCATCATATACACATCGTATAGACACATAGATCATAATCATTGTCAAATATCATATAACCTCAAAATCACAATGTCCAAGTGTACAAGGATATCCAAAGGTATAAAGAGATACATCAATAACAAAAATGGCAGTGTATGATAATGTCTAAAATCAAATAGGTACATTATCAATGTGTCAATTGAATAAAGAGTGTATACATGTCCCAAGTACACCAGAAAATAAGAAATTAGAGCTATGTCATAATCCCCCCAGACAGTGTTGGCATCACATGACCAACACCTCCTTGACCTGACAGACGTGCACTAGGATCTCTCCTATCTCTAGGAAGCCACTACATAACAACCATGCTAATGATCCGAGACTAGGACCTCCCTGACTGGGAC
The DNA here is from genome assembly GCA_007258455.2 of Sequoia sempervirens. Classification (NCBI taxonomy): domain Eukaryota; kingdom Viridiplantae; phylum Streptophyta; class Pinopsida; order Cupressales; family Cupressaceae; genus Sequoia; species Sequoia sempervirens. The sequence continues at coordinate 31,835 of VDFB02373971.1, read as the reverse complement.
TATGCAAAACTCTCTCACCACTCAGGAGGAATGACATGAAAATATTTGACCCAATAAAACTTTGCCTCCTGAGTAGTATAATGTACCTCTTTGAATTAATTTGATGAACTAGTATAGTTGTAGCCTGTTGTAATCTCTCAGAGACACCCTCACCTACTCCACCCACCATCTCAAGGAATCCCTCTCAGTAGTCATCATGGAAATCTACCCCTACATCTGTCCCTGTGCCTATCCCTAAGATTGGACTTGGCTAAGTTGGGCCTATACCTATTGTACCTACTACCTAGCTACATCCTGCTCTGTTGTCAATATAGTGATATACCATTGGCCCTATGCTAGAAGATCCTGAAATTGCTTGAGCTGACCCTAAAGAGTTTCAACTTGTACCTATAGTGCAACAATCTATGTCTACTGCTATGGTGAGGGTAACTGAACCTCAGCATGTATCCTCTTGTGAGGCACTCTCAACTCTCCAACATCTGGTCCTGGCACTCCTACACCCTCATCTCCTCCCCCCTCATCTCCTCCATTACCCTCATCACCATCACTCTCATCACCATCTCCCTCCTCACTACCCTCCTCCTCATCCACCTCCACCTCTCTTTTTCTTCTGTGCCCATGACCTCCTACCCCCTCCTCTACTAATAGTGGCAATGGCTTATTCATAATTGTGATCCGATGGAATGGATGTGTAAACATGTATAGAGCATACTCCTCTAATATTGGATCATCAGTGATATCTGGACGAACATCCCAAGGGACAACCTTTAAAACCTAAAAATGTTGAATTGCTACATCATAAGATAAAACTAGTCTCCACTCTATAGCATCATGTCATCATCATGCATAATTGGCCATGCCTTGGGGCATACCCTACACTCTGCCATATTGTCTCATTTCCTGTAACAACAAGAATCTCTCAATAATGAACTGGGTCTTCCCAATCAAGTATAGGGATTGACACAAAAACAACATCTGAGCATCATCCTCAGGCCACTACTCGTAATCAAGATATGGTTGCCATACCACAAACTCAAGATCATCTAGTGCCCTCCTCTAGTACTCTAGTTTTCCCAACATAGGTTGAGCAAGTTGACCAGCATAAATGTGTACATATGGCCTCATCATAGGATGTTGTCTCTCTCCAATTGGTTGTGCAATTGATATATGCTCCCAGGCCCAGACCTGAACCAATGTGACCCCTACTGATAAATTGGCCCCTTGAAAGTAGACTACCTAGTGTAGATCATGGTAAAGATAAGTAAGCATACAACAACTCCATGCATGTCTCGTACCCTAAGCAGTGATGTTCTCCAAAATTTTCCCCCATCCAATTGACAGTCCCTTTGACCTGCGATCAAGACAAAGGAACCCTCCAATAAATCTGGCAGGAACAAAAGGTAAAGTGGCATACACATCAACCATATCCCTCCAAGGAATCTCATAACCGCATATATGCTCATCCTCAAACACTCTTCTTAGTGCATTATTCCCGCCCTACTCCTATTAATCATATAGTACAAGCTCTCCAACCACAGGTATCCTCAGAATATGGTATACATCATTCGTAGTCACTGTGATATCACTAGTGGGAAAAATAAAAGTGTTATGCTCACTATGCCACCTCTCTACTAAAGCTATCAATAAACCCCTATTAACCCTAATCTGGGGCATATCTATGAGAGAGCACAATCCACATTGAGTAATAACAACTAGTTTAGGTGGTGTCGAGTGTGGAATCAAATCCCATGTCCTGGGAAAACACTCTCTAATTTGTAGACTAGTCAATGACTCCTATCATCACAAAATAACACAAATCAGCTAATCAATCAATTGACATTAGTCAAAAAATCATTCTATTGGCACTTTCAAATTTTCCAAATTCTAGATTCCCATTTCGAAACATTTGTCTCTTCCCTTTCAGAAATGCACCTGATGAATTTAACTAAATGACCTACTTTGGAGGGTAATATTTTCAAGCCTGTTGTTTTTCATGCAAAACTCATTTGCAAGCTCACTCATGTGTCCTATGTGAATGTGCATGTCAGCTTCCCATGATGAGTTTTGACTGAGTTTTGAAAAGTGAAGCTGGAGGGTTTTTGCACTTTTTTGTTATTTGGAAATGTTTAGTTTTGCAAAGTAGCCTCTCATTTGAGTTTTCCTTCTATAACTAGTTGACTATTAAGTCAAACCGCTTACTGCTCTACATTTTCTATACCAAAATGTGCTCACATGCCAATTTTTAGGGCCTCATGAGTTGATTTTCTATTTTTAGCAGATCAAAACCAAATGCAATTTCTCCTATTTTGCACTTGCATTTCTAGAAATCTTTCTTAGAGGTCAACTTTGACCGTCAATATCATTTGATGGGAGATGATTGAAGCTAGTTCCTCTTGCACACATTCTTAGTGTACCTAGATGATCTACTATGTCCAGTGGCAACCTTTTAGGAGTTGATTTGATATTTTTTCAAATTGGTGATTTCAACAATTTTAATTGGTTCAGAACAATTGCTTGTTGCAAAAAGTTTGAGTAAGCAACTTTGATAGTTAATAACATTTTCCTTGTGATTGATTTCTCTGAGTTGTCTTTTGCATTGTATTCTCTATACCAATGGCTACATGCTTGCAAGTTTTTATGTCCCCATGAGGTTGTTTGCCTAGTTTTCAAAGGTGATTCTAGAGCCTACTTGGCCAATTTTGCTTATTTTTCAAAAGGGTCAGAAAGCATGTTTTAATGAAAACCCATTTTATGTTTTAATCTTTGAAGCATTCAAGAAGTTGTGTCAAAGCAATTTTAGCTTAAAGTTGTTTGAAAATTATTATTTTTTAGTCGGGCCATATGGGCCTAACATGCTTTGCACCATTATAATGTTGTACATGTTACAGTGGTCAAGTGGAATATGGGAATCCGACAATGGCCGTTACAAATGACTTCTAATCTACAATGTACCATGTAGTAGTGACTCTTTAAGAAATCATTCAATCATCTAAATATAATGAATGGGAGGGTTTCTCTACATTTGATGTTGCTTGACATTGAAAAGGGATCACAAGAGAAGTAAGTTGTTTTGGGAGCTTTCTCAAAAAATCTTAGTAGTGTTCTAATTACTCCTCAAGTATCAAACATAGTGCTTCAATTGTTTTCCTTCTCTAATGAAGCATTTTTCCCACAAAATAATACTTTGGAACTTCTCTAATGCTTGGCCCACGGGTTACTTTGTTTTGTGGATGTACTTAAAATCCTACTACCATAGTTTGAGTTTGGGATGAGACCCAACAACACATTTTTTAGATGGAGGCAATTAAGATAAATTTATCTTATCAGATGTTTTTTTCATGCCTCATACCATCATCCAAAATGTCTAGTTTTTAGAATAGCAACGGTTCAAGCAATGTGTTTTCCAAAATAAGGAGGAATGATCCAATGAGTGTGGTGTTACATCTTGATCAGATTAGAGCTACAAAGGAAATCAAAAGTGCCTAAGGGAAACCTTCAAGAAAATTTTTTGGCATAGAAATATAGTGAGGGAGGGTGAGCTTTCCAATAAGATTGATGTAGTTTTTAAATGGGACGCCTTCATTACAGAATATGTACAAAATGAAATGTTGAAGATGTTTTAGAAACCTTTAAGTAGATTCAAAAGAGGGCAGGGTATGCACATGGATAATTTGTTGAAATACCTTTGAAACAAATGCAAAAAAAATGATAAAAGGTGCCAACATGCTGAAGGGATGCCAAAGCACAAGTTTTATGGTGAAATTGAGGCTGCGCATTAAACATAATGAAATTTTAGAAAGGTTTTGAAACTTTCAAGCAATGTAGTGAAGAGAATGAAAGGAAAATGTTCTGCAACAAACAATGAGGCACATGGACTCGTACAGAGAACAAATCCCAAAAGAATGTAAAATTCATGGAATGTCATTGTATATTTACAAAATGGAGGTATGGAGATGTCTTTAGCGACTTCCAAGTAAATGGGTGTGTTCGCTTGGGGCAATCATTGCACAGGAAATCATGCTAGTGCATCAAATGAAATCTATTGAAAATGCATTAGAAACTTTTAAGTAAATGAATAAAAAATAGAGGAACCAATGCCATGAGATCATATCCAACACATGCTAGTTAGAGGAGGAGGCGTCTAGTGCAGAGGGGTGTTATCATCCAAACTAGCAATGAGGGAACACCATATGGATCCTGCACCCAACAAGCAATTAAAAAGGCTTGAGGAACTATGAAATAGATGCAATACAAGGAGCTCAATGGAGGACAACATAAAATTTGAGCCTATTAAGAGTTTTTGAAACAAATGGAAGAGATAGATGCAGGTTTTAAGGTGAAATGCATCAAAATGAAACACCATAGTGGCTATTAAACACACACAATGTATATGTTGAAAAGCATGTAGGAAACTCAATAACAAATTCAAGACATCATATATCTTATCCTATTCGCTTTATCCATATCTTTTGTACCATATCATTCATCTTATCCATATTCCATCATTCTTTCTAGGTACATCCTTTCTTCCCTTGGTCTTGATTCCGAGGGGAAATATACTTGGGCCTTGTGTTCATATCCTATCTAATTGATCTTGATCATCCCATTCATTATCTTCATCCTCACTTTCTTCCATTCCATATCTCCTAGCTAATCAAAATCCATGTCATCATGTCCCTTTGCAACCTTGAATCTTATCATGTAAATCATATTTGAGACAAGATGTAAAACATTATCACATCCTCATATCTTTGTCAATCTATCATCAATCTTATCATACATAGAGCAAGTCAGTGATCCTAAGTACTTATCATCATCATGCCTTATGGAATTAATCATTCTTGGCATCCTAATCAATCAACCATTATCATCTTTCAAAAAGAGATATGTTGCTTGTGTGACATGTTTTGTAGTGAATCTTTCAATTTGATCTATCATTTATCCATGGTTGCATTAACTCTTTTGTGGGGTATCATTTTCCTTCAATTGGTCATATCATATTATCATTCCATCTTAAAAAATACAAAAAAGCAAAAAAAAGAGAAAAATACAAAAAAAAGTAAAAAAAAGAGAAAAATACAAAAGAAAAAGCAAAAGAAAAGAGAAAAAATATAAAAGCATCAAAAAATTTCCTAAAAATGGTTACCTTGATGAAAACGGAAAACAAGCGTCTTCCTAACAACAACAAAAAAATCAAAAAAAGGGAAAAATACAAAAAAAAAGGTGAAAAATAAAAAAAATATAAAATCTTAAAAAGTGCAATAAAAACAAGTAGTGAAAACTTGGCAACAGGTGCTATTTGTGATAGGTTATATTTTCTATCTATTTTAGCATGTCGACCATTCACTTTTTCCATTTACTTTTGCCATCAATCTACCTATCATTAGAAAGTGTCATGTACATATCCTAACATCGCAGTTGTGTCTCACCCTAGACTAGGGGAAAAATCCTAAACTCACTAGGGGAAATAAACTTTGAGCGTGAACCAATACACAAACAACAGTAGTAAAACATAACCCAAAACAATGATCATAGTGTAACTCAACACTAAGAATCAATCACACAAACATAAACACATCAACCATCCATATCAAATAGCCAAATCAATCAAACCAAAAGAACACCCCAAATGGATGATTGTTCTTCTGAATCATGGATTTATCATTGTGGCATGAATGTTGAACCATTGAAATTTGATATTTGTTATCATATCTCTGGAGCAACACGATGATGTATTAAACTAGAGAAGCCAAGGACTATGATTTTTTCTTTGTCTGTTGTCTATGATTTGATTACTATTAGTGTGCAAATTCTTGCAACACGTGCTCTAAAAAGTATCACTAATGACATTCTGAATTTTCATAGGAAAATGGTTAACTCTTGTCTATTTATGCAAGCAATACTCAGGTCATTTTAGTTTAATTATACTTAGATTCTTGTGTTAACTTGCAATATCAAAAATCATGGAAGTAGTATTCAGGTCATCATGGTCTAAATATACCATTGATGTTTGTACTCACTTTCAACATTTTAAAGGCTCAATGATGATAAAAAGCACAACAAATTGATTGTTACAAATGGCAACATCTGCATATTAGATCTGCATGGTTAAATTAGATTGCATCCATGTTATCTTGTATCTATATTATAGGGTTTCCAAAGCTGCAGCAATTTCACAACAATGTTATCTCTTTTATTAATGGATTAGGTACACTTGAAATTACAAAAAACACATCATTCTCATATAAAAAATACATCAATTACATCTTCATTTGCATGCATTAGAAAACATTCTCATGGTTATGTGTAGGATCATGATAGGCCAAAAAGTGGCAATATGATGGGTATTTGTAGGGTATGTGGCTGATGACTTTTTAAATTTTACCCAAAATTGATGAAATGAAAAGGGTTTTTAAAAAAGATTCACAGCTTTCCACCAATATAAATTATGCTTTACTTTGAATTTAATAAATTATTATTATTCATTTTTTATTTGAATTATCACTAAAGTGTTGATTGATAGGCTCATTGAAAAACATCTATAGCTTTCAAATGGTATCACATTTTTTGAATCCAAAGCATGCATCACATTCTATGCTTCATATACATTAGGATTAGAAAAAGAAAAATTTAATTTCATGAACTGAGTTTTTATATTTTTTAACAGTTGTAATAAAGTTTTCATAATTAATTATTTACTTGGAAAAAAATACAAAAAAATATGCATCACATCTGGACATGAGTCCTCTACTTATGTCTAAAATCTTATAAAAAAATATTATTATTTTATTGTGGTTAAGGTGGTTGGACAGACACCTAGTTCTTATTTTTTCCCTAAAATTTAAGTACTAATACATTGAAATTTCAAATTTTCACCAAATAGATTTTTTTTCTTAAAATAAACCTAGTAGTTTAGAAACTACATTCATTTTTCTATAGATTCTATTCTTACATATTTTTGAAATAATATGGATAACTTATTTAAATTTATACATGAAGTTGCCTAACTCATATTTTTTTCAATTTTTTTTCACTTAAGGGCCTATTTTTTCCATGATGATCTTGCACATACCCGCATATAGTTGCACATTAGTTGCATCATCATTTGCATAAATTAGAAAAAATTATCACATCATTCATCCATCCATACATCACATCATAATATTTGCATCGAAAAACACAAAAAGAAGTGCATTCCATCTCACTTGCATGATCCAAATCATTTCATCAATTATTAAAAAATTAAGAAATTGGTCCATTAGGATGATTGAAAGACATGCCTAACAGAGTAAGATTTCCAAGCAGAAAAACATCTCAATTTTAATAGGGGCATAATTGAACTTGATGCATCACTACAATCACTTCTTTTATAAAATGGATCTGGATTCACATAAGATGATTGAAAGAAATGTCCAGTAGAGTAAGATTTCTAAGAAGAAAAAGTTGCTGAAGAAAATAAATGGTAAAAACATAATGCCATTGTTATGAACATCTAAAACCAGTAGTGAAGATGAATTTGCTATTACTCAAATCCAAGGCTGACAAAAGACTGACTGGATCATCATATACACATCATACATCATTTGCATTATAAATCCATCTCACATAGCATAAAACATCATCCATAAATCATATTGAATCATTAATCATGCATTATCATATCATCATCGTATGCATCCCATAATCATCATCACATAAGCATCATCATATAAACATCATACACACATATAACTATGCACCCTTATGCAATCATTCCATACATATGTTCATTATATCATTTATTTGCATTAGAAAGGTACAAAAACATAAAATACATCACATTTAATTGGCATAATAGGATCCATCACATACATCATATCGACATCATTCATAAAGCATTGTAGAATCATAACATATCAGTTGCATCATCATTGGCATCCATAACATATCATATCATTATCATATGGAACATCACATAGCATAAGTAATAGAAATCAAATGAAACCATCACAATCATCATGATCCGTCATCATCAAATAGAAATTAAATGCATCCATCATAATCATGATGATCATCATCATATAAACATCGTATAGACACAGATCATAATCATTTTCGAATATCATATAACCTCAAAATCACAATGTCTAAGTTTACAAGGATATCCAAAGGTATAAAGAGATACATCAATAACAAAAATGGTAGTGTATCATAATGTCTGAAATCAAAGAGGTACATTATCAATGTCTCAACTGAATAAAGAGTGTATACATGTCCCAAGTACACCAGAAAATAAGAAATCAGAGCTATGTCATAATCCCCCTAGATGGTGTTGGCATCACATGACCAGCACCTTCTCGACTTGATAGACCTACACTAGGATCTCTCCTATCTCCAAGAAGCCACTACATAAAACACATGCTAATGATCTAAGACTAGGACCTCCCTGACTGGGACTGTGCAAAACTCTCTTGCCGCTCAGGAGGAATGACATGAAAATATTTGACCCAATAAAACTCCGCCTCCTGAGCAATACAACGTACCTCTTTGAATTAATCTGATGAACTAGTAGTAGTTGCAGCCTACTGTAATCTCTCGGAGATACCCTCACCTACTCTACCCACCATCTTAAGGCATCCCTCTCAGTAGTCATCATGGAAATCTATGCCTACATCTGTCCCTATGCCTATCCCTAAGCTTGGACCTGGGTAAGTTGGGCCTATACCTACTATACCTACTACCTAGCTACATCCTACTCTATTGTCAATATAGTGATCTTCCATTGGGCCTATGCTAGAAGATCCTGAAATTGCTCGAGCTGACCCTGAAGAGTCTCAACCTATACCTATAGTGCAACAATCTATGTTTACTACTATGGTGAGGGTAACCGAACCTCCACATGTCTCCTCTTGTGAGGCACTCTCAACTCTCCAACATCTGGTCCTGGCACTCGTACACCCTCATCTCCTCCCCCCTCATCTCCTCCATTACTCTCATTAGCATCACTCTCATCCCCATGTCCCTCCTCACTACCCTCCTCCTCATCCACCTCCAGCTCTCTTTTTCGTCTGTGCCCATGACCTCCTACCCCCTCCTCTATTAATAGTCGCACTGGCTCATTCAGAATGGTGATCCGATGGAATGGATGTGTAAACATGTATAGAGAATACTCCTCTGATATTGGATCATCAGTGATATCGAGATGAAAATCCCAAGGGACAACCTTTTAAACCTAAAAATGTTGAATTGCTACATCATAAGATAAAACTAGTCTCCACTCTATATCATCATGTCATCGTCGTGCATAATTAGCCATGCCTTGGGGCATAACCTACACTCTGTCATAGTGTCTTATTACCTGTAACAATAAGAATCTCTCAATAATGAACTGGGTCTTCCCAATTAGGTATAGGGACTGACACAAAAACAACATCTTAGCATCGTCCTCAGGCTACTACTCGCAATCAAGATATGGTTGCCATACCACAAACTCAAGATCATCTAGTGCCCTCCTCCAATACTCTACTTTTCCCAGCATAGGTTAAGTAAGTTGACCAACATAAATGTGTACATATGGCCTCATCAAAGGACACTATCTCTCTCCAATTGGTCGTGCAATTGATATATGCTCCTAGGCCCATACCTGAAGCAATGTGACCCCCACTGATAAACTGTCCCCTCAAAAGTAGACCACCTAGTGTAGATCATGGTAAAGATGAGCAAGCATACAACAACTCCATGTATGTCTCGTACCCTGAGCAATCATGTTCTCCAAAATTTTCCCCCATCCAATTGACAGTCCATTTGACTTGTGATCAAGACAAAGGAACCCTCCAATAAATCTGGTAGGAACAAAAGGTAAAGTGGCATACACATCAACCATATCCCTCAAAGGAATCTCATAGCCGCATATGTGGTCATCCTCAAACACTCTGCTCAGTGAATTAGTTCCACCCTACTCCTATGAATCATATAGTACAAGCTCTCCAACCACAGGTATCCTCAGAATATGGTATACATCCTTCGGAGTCACTGTGATATCACTAGTGGGAAAAATAAAAGTGTTATGCTCACTGTGCCACCTCTCTACTAAAGCTATCAATAAACCCCTATTAACCCTAATTTGGGGCATATCTATGAGAGAGCACAATCCACATTGTGCAATAACAACTATTTTAGGTGGTGTTGGGTGTGGAATCAAATCCCATGTCCTAGGAAAACACTCTCTAATTTGTAGACTAGTCAACGACTCCTATCATCACAAAATATCACAAATCAGCTAATCAATCAATTGACATTAGTCAAAAAATCATTCTATTGGCACTCTCAAATTTTCCAAATCCTAGATGCCCATTTCGAAACATTTGCTTTTTCCCTTTCAGAAGTGCACCTGATGAATTTACCTAAATGACCTCTTTTGGAGGCTAATATTTTAAAGCCTATTGATTTTCGTGCAAAAATCATTTGTAAGCTCACTCATGTGTCCTATGTGAATGTGCATGTCAATTTTCAGCTTCCCACAATGAGTTTTGATTGAGCTTTGAAAAGTGAAGCTGAGGGTTTTTGCACTTTTTTGTTATTTGAAAACGTTCAGTTTTGCAAAGTAGCCTCTCGTTTGAGCTTTCCTTCTATAATTGGTTGACTATTAAGTCAACTGATTACTGCACTGATACCATGTAATAATTGGCTATGAAGGTAGCCATCCATGATCTAGAGGCCTAATAGAAAGCATAAGAGAGATAGAAACAATATGACAAGAATAAACGGTATTCTTATCAATGAATGCAAATATGATGAGCAAAAGTACATAGGGGACCTCTTGGTTATATTGCCAAGGTGAGAACATAGAAGGGCATAAGATTATGACATGAGATAACTAATAAAAGCTATCACTCCACCTAAAGTGGAAAAGTGATAATGTGATAATCACCATAAATGGTGGATCACCCACAAAAGGTGGAGAGCAAAATTTTTGGATCTATTCTATTTGCTCCTATTCAGATTTTCTTTAGAGAGTGGATTAGTTCTCTCCTTTTGGTAGTACATTCATCCATGTGTGGCCATGTTTGTTGTTAGTATATCTTATTGACAACTTCTTTATGTGTAAGTTATTCCTTATGTTTTCAAAAAAAAAATCTTGTTCCCATTTGGCTCTTACCCTTCAGGGTTGCGTAGCAGGATGTTACATCTGGTATCAAAGCCTATGTTCACACACTGAGAGCTCTAGCATACTTGAGCCTTCTATGTAATGTTTTGTTTGGCATGTGTGGCATGAACTTGTTATATTGTTTTTTTTCCATAGTTTTCTTGATTAGCTTTCATGCCTTAATGTGGTGTATAGACCGTCCTTGTAATGATCTATATTGATGTGTTCCTTATTTCCTTAGGGATGCTTCCTAGGGGTAGAGCCAAAGGTAGAGTTAGAGGTAGAGCCCATTTTTCAACACTGGGATACTTGTTTATGGTTGATACTTGGTGTGTTGTGTGTGGTGGATGGCAACAAGTATTGTTGTTTCCCACCCCATTCATTTCTTGTTGAGGAATGCTTTTGTGTGAGGGTTAGTTAGACCCTCAATCCTACCAAGAAGTGTGTTCTAATTGGCCTCCTTCTTGATGTGTGGCTCTTTTATGGTGTAAAGGGTTGTGACACCTGAGTGGTCCCTAAGTGTGGTTGTGGTTGCAGTGTGTTGATGTGTGTGTTCCAAGTGCTTGTTGTGGTGAGATAGTCATAGGACCTCTTGCTTTGAGTGCCTTAGTATGGTGTTTAGAGGGTTGAGTTTTCCAACCCTGGCTTGTGTTGTAGAGGAATTATGCTTCCTAGGCCTTGCCTTACTCTATAGGATTGGAGTTATTCCCTTGGTTGATAGTCTCCCAATGTTGAGATTTATTTCTTTCCTATATCTTGTGTTGCGGGTGGGCGTGTTGGACCTTAGCTTGTTGGTGGGTTGCAGGTAATGTGTGTTGCCTAAAATTACCCTTTCTTGGTTTCTTAGTTCTTGTTGTTGGAAGGTCTATTTGACCTTGAGGGTGCCAAGAAGTTCCTTTGTGTGTATTTTCTTTTTCATGCTTGTTGTTTTTCATTACCATGCAAATTTTTTGGTGCATTCCTTCTTGTGCTTTACCTCATTGTGCAAGTGATTGCTAGATTGACTCTATGTGGTTTTGAAGTTATTTTGTGTGTTATATTGTATTGAGACTATAAATATGGTAATAGAAAATGAATGACCGTGTTGTTAGTTCATAGAGATTATTTCATGCACTCGTATGATTGATGTGTTTGTGTGAAAGTGATTGTGTGATGATGAAACCATGTTTGCATTTATTCCAATGTCATAATTGTAAATCTCTCTCTCCTCTCTCTCTTCTCATTGATTTAAGCAAGATGCCTATTTTTGAGTGTATGGTGTATTGAAATCCATTGTATCCTTGTCTCTTATGAGAAAATGTTTATGCATTCATGAAGGTTTGTTTTATTAGATCATCAAACCTTTGGTAAAGGACCTAAGTCCCCAAATTGCAATCATAATCATGGAACATGTACGGATATGAATAGAAAATCATTCTGCATTAAGTAAAAGTTTAGAGAAAAAGGGAATAGTGAAACATTTGCATGTTTATGATAATTGCATAATAGGTGCATCTTGTTGGTAAGGAATATAGTCCCCAACTTTATTGTTAAGTCTTATGAAATCATGTAGATGTTAAATTATTGTACCTAGATTCAAAATGCAAAATGTTAAATGAATGTTGAAATGATAATGTTGCATACCTTGTCTTGAGTAAACATTATAATGATATTGCACTATGTGTGGGAAATCAGTGTGGTTAGCATATGTGTGTAGTAAGGTGATTTACCACTTAATAATAGTGAATGTGAATGCGAGAGTTATTATGGCATTATTGATTTACTCCATGTAGCACTATGATGTATTGTATGGATGTTGGGAGTACATGTTCTTGGAAAGTTGTATTGTTCTTGCATAATTAGAGGTGGATAATGGTTTTATTTTGGTAGGGAGAAATTGGAAAAAAAAGTACTCCCTATTATGTGAACATCTTGTGTTAGTGTACATGTTGAATATTGTGAATACCGTGTACTTGCTTTGTGTGCCCATGGAATGGTGAGACTGTGTACCCATCCATGGAGAATATGTTCTATTTTGGTGTGGGATTAACTAGACCATTATGTGTGCTTGTATGTTTGTTACCTAATTGAGGGCCAACTCACGTGTGGTTGAAATCTATATATATAATTAAGAATTTTCAAAAGTTAGTTTCATAGAATCTCTTCTTTTGGTTCTCTAGTCCCTCAATCTGTGATGGGGTAGTAGTAGCCACAAAGTTCCTTGGGTGGAGTGTGCACCATACACATGTTGTGGCACAGAGTGGTCTCAGCTCAACCGATCTCAAGGAAAGTACTCACTACTTCCCCATATGATGGATCAAGGTGTTTGATCCATATGTGCTAGTCTAATCCCCACATTTTTGTGTACATTGGTTTTTTAGTATTGTTTGGTCATCCATAGGGACGTTGAGCTAGCATTGTCTGGCTACTTGTAGGGGCATTGAGCTGGCATTAGTGAGTCAACCTCATCCACATGAGAGGTCAGGCTCGAGTAGCCACATGTTATTATACTCAGATATGCATTATATATTTTGCATCTATAGGTGTTCTACCATGATTCCATACATATGATGCCACACCACATTGATATTCTGACATAGTGCAAGTGATGATGTCACATGCTTAGACGCGTGAAGGTGCACTATGAGATTGTGTTATGGTAGCTTGCTTGTGTGATGAGTGTGATGGGGCCTTGTACACTTGTAGAGGGACACTCATATTTGATCTCAATAGTGTTTGGGTCAGTTGGCATATGGGTATGTCCTAGCCATGTATACCTTTGGCTACAGTGAGTACCTACATGTTCCTTCTCCATGAGGTATTGCTATGCAGGGCGTGTTTTGTGCATGCCTACTTTTGCAGAGCCACATATAGACTACCATGCACCATATGACTAGTACATGCCTTCTTTGGCTAGAATATAACCATGCGATGTTGAGACATGATGCAGGATGTGGTTGAGGTGCACATTCCATGCAGATAGCCAAGGAGTGTGTGGGCTACTTGGTGAGTCCATGCTGTGTGACAATGTAATGTTGGGTGTAGTAGAGGAGTACACCTCATACCATGTGGTTGGTATGCCCACTCTTCCACACATGAGGGGCTATTGTGATAGTCAAACGTTGTTCCCTCCTTTCTTGTTTACTAGCTAGTTTAGTCACATAGTTATGTATTTGTGTTATTTCGAAGATTGTGAATCTTATTTTAGTTATTGATGATTTTCACTTTGATTGTGAGGACTGACAAAATTTGATCTATCTTGTTTGTGATGGTTTAGCCACACCTTGTGATCTTATTTGAATGTATCCCTCTTGGTTACATATGATTTAGTGTTGAAATTACACTCATTTCTTGCTTTATTGCTGCAATTGAATCTTTATTTGATATTTATTTATGATTTTTGGTGGCTAAACTAGTTTTCTATTTGTTGTTTTCAAATGTTGGTCTTGTGTTGTAATGTGATTCGAGGATGGGAGATCTAGACTCGATTAAGTGTATACAAGGAAGTAGACACAGGGAACCTTAAGGATGGGGGTATGTGAGGCTATTACACAACTAGGACCCACTACCCACCTATGTGTGATGACTATCTCTTGGAGGATAACCACTTTATACAAACAAGAGATAGGCCATTGTGGTCTTGTTTGGATGGTCTCACCATTCGTGTGTGGCCTAACACCATAAAACCACTGAGTGTGAGGAATGAATTATGTGAGATGGATATTGGCTCTTGGCTCATGGTTTATGTATCATAAATTAGTATGCTACTTACCAGTGTCAAGATGGACCCTTGTGTAGCCTTGTGGTGTGATTCCAAGTGATGTAAGTATATATAAATGCATGTTTCATCTTGGATATATTTTCATATAAATAGTTCAAAAGTTGACTTATTATGCTTTAGAAAGTGTCCATTGTTATATTTTGTTGAAAATGATGCCAAATATGTTTTAATTTCTAAGATTGGAAATGTCTAGAAAATAAATATTGTTGCAAACAATGGTGTTTTGGAAAGAATTGAGTGCTTATGCATCTTCCTTACCCTATTCTTAGTGGTTATTAATGTATCCTTGAATGAATGTGGATGTTAAATTAAATGCTTATTTTGAGAATTGTGACACATGTGATGTAAGTAAGATTAACCATGCTATTTTGTTTCATGTTAAGACCTTATGAGTAAGGCATATGTCAATATATTGATAGTAATTCTTAGAAAGGTGAATGATATATGGATGTCCTTTCTATTTCGTTTAGTGATGAATGATATGTATTATATTATCCATATTTGTAATGAAGTACAATACTTAAATGCTGATTAATAATTTTGAGTACTAATGTGTGACATGGCTACATATTAAGTTTACATGACTTTCAGGAGTAAGTCAAATCTTAGGGAGGGAGGATGTAACACCTCTCTAACTCTAGCCTGGGTAAGATAGTATTTTGATTTTGATTTGACATTTAAATGTTAAATGTTGTTATGAGATTAGACATTGATGGTTATGTGAAAGTCTATCATGTTTAACTATTGTTCTAGATTACATGTTTATACAATTATGGACAAAAGGGGGATGATGTCGTAACACTCATATCTGAGAGGATTACGATATCATGTCCCTCTTCCTGATGATTGATGTTTCTTTGACTATATGATATATGTTATATATACATGTTTGTTGATGTGTAATTGGAGTGATGCAGGTACTAAGCATCGACTCCACCTGGATCCAGAGGCCTTAACATACTCATATTCCCCAATGGTAGTTACTGGACGTAGTCACATGCCAAATGTCCCCTACCCTATCCCATTGTTTCCTATTAGTACAGTGTTTCCTTGTTGATGCCATAGCGTTTGGTTACCTAATGGTAATGTTTGAAGCACCTTTCAGCCGTATGTTTTGTGCACCTGGGTATGTGCAGGATCATCATGGAAAAAATAGGCCCTTAAGTGGTAAAAAAATTAGAAAAATAAAAGTTAAGCAACTTGATGTACAAATTTGAATATGTTATCCATATTATTTCAAAAATACATAAAAATAAAATTTGTAGCAAATTGAATGTAGTTTCAAAACTTAAAGGTTTATTTTAAAAAAATAGAAATCTATTTGGTGAAAATTTGAAATTTCAATGCAGTAGTACTAAAATTTTAGGGAAAAAATAAGTAGGTGTCTATCTAACCACCCTAACTACAATAAAATTATAATAACTTTTTATAATATTTTAGATCTGGGTATGTGTAGGATCATGAAAAAATAGGCCCTTGAGGGGCAAAAAGTTTAGAAAATTCAGAGTTAGGAAACTTGATGTAAAAATTTAAATAAGTTATCTATATTGTTTCAAAAATATGTAAGAATAGAATCTATAGCAAATTGAATGTAGTTTCTAAACTAATAGATTTGTTTAAAAGAAAAAATCTATTTGGTGAAAATTTAAAATTTCAATGTAGTAGTACTTAAATTTTAGGATAAAAATAAGAAGTAGGTGTCTGTGTGACCACCCTAACCACAATAAAATGATAATATTTTTCTATAAGATTTTAGATATAAGTAGAGAACTCATGTCCCAATGTGATGCATATCTTTTTGTAATTTTTTTCCAAGTAAATAATTAACTATGAATTTTTTATTACAACTTTTAAAAAATATAAAAAACTCGTATGTCTGACCACATGAACTTGGTAAAAACTTCATGAAATTCAATTAATTTTTGTAATCCTATAGTATGCCAGGCATAGAATGTGACGCATGTTTTGGATTCAAAAAATGTGCTACTGTTTGAAACCTATAGATATTTTTCAATCAGCCTATCAATCAGGACTTTAGTCATAATTTGAGTAGAAAATTAATAATAATTACTTATTAAATTCAATGTAAAGCATAATTTATATTGGTGGAAAGTTGAGAATTTCTTTTAAAAACCCTTTTCGTTTCATCAATTTTTGGTAAAAAAAAGTCGTCAGCTTCACATACCCATCATATTGCCACTTTTTGGCCCATCATGATTCTGCACATGCCCATATAAATAGAGGACTCATGTTCTGATGTGATGCATATTTTTTTGTAATTTTTTTCCAAGTAAATAATTAACTATGAATTTTTTATTACAACTTTTAAAAAATATAAAAAATTGTGTGTCTGACCACCTTAACTTGGTCAAAACTTCATGAAATTCATTTTGTCTTTCTTTAATCCTCTATTATGTGAAGCATAGAATGTGGTGCATGTTTCAAATTCAAAAAATATGATATTGTTTGAAAGGTATAGATGTTTTTCAATCAACCTATCAATCAAGACTTTAGTTGTAATTCAAA
This sequence comes from Sequoia sempervirens, assembly GCA_007258455.2. NCBI lineage: Eukaryota > Viridiplantae > Streptophyta > Pinopsida > Cupressales > Cupressaceae > Sequoia > Sequoia sempervirens. The sequence goes on along the minus strand of VDFB02373971.1, from coordinate 14,424 downwards.
TAGAAAATGAATAATAATTACTTATTAAATTTAAAGTAAAACATAATTTATATTAGTGTAAAGCTTAGAATCTCATTTAAAAACTTTTTTTGTTTCATCAATTTTGGGTAAAAAAAAGTCATCAACCACATGCCCTACACATTTCCATCATACTGCCACCTTTTAGCCCATCATGATCTTGCACATACCCACCTTTTAGTTGTATGTGGTTTTCCAGCATGTCTTGTTTAGGTATTTTGTTATGTTTTCCATTAATTTGTTATATGGCTATTTATTTTGGTTGTCAATGTTATGATTTGTTTTCATTTGCATCTTTTCATGGTTTGATATATGGTATTTCATTGTGTTTAATTGATTTAAGATTTGGATGGTTTTATCCATAAGGTTTTAAATATGTTATTTTAAGTGATTTTTATTGATCATTCAAGAAAATGATATATTTCATTTGAAAATTTGAAATGATTTTATTAATCCTTTTTGTGAGCCCTCATAGTTTTATTTAAATCTTCTTGGGGAGCTTGTGTGTATTTAATGTTGGATTTAAATTATCATTTTGTATAGTAGAGAATGTATATATTAGTGATTTTAATTAATTTCTTTAAAAAGTTTTAATATTTTATTTAATTAAATTTTTTAATTCATTTTTGGTTGGGAGAGTTTTTAAAAGGGAATTAATTTTTGTTTTGAGAAAGATGTATATATATATATATATAGTTTTGGAGAGAGTCATTCTTTTGGGGAGGAGAAGAAAATTTCTATTTTTTGAAAAATAAGACAAAACCCATGAATTGGGCAGCAGAGTTGGGGAGCAATGCGGAGATTTTGTTGAAAGGAAATTTGTGGGCATCTGATTGTTGATTTTAGCATGTCATCCCCTTTTTTTTGTCTTAATTTGGAATCGAGTCACGCCTTCTATTCATAGCAATCTTTCATTTCAAATTTGGGGAAACAATGAGGTATTTTTTTGTGGTTTTTGAATACCTCAAATTTTTGGTAGTATTGAGTGTGTTTTAGCTTGGGAATGGTAAGTTTTGCATTTCCTTATGGAAGGTTTATTCTTCTATTCCATGTTGTGAATATTTTGGGGGTGGATAATGCTTGTGTTGGATTCAAATGGCTGCCCTGTAGTTTTTCTTATGTCATATTTTGTGCATTCCAATAAATCTAAAATGGGTTGCTAGAAAAATGGATTTTTGAGCACTTTTAATTCTTTTATTTTTATTGCTCTTTTGCCCAACTTGTTAAAATAAAACATTTTCCTTTTTTCTCTTTATCCACTTGTTAAAAATGAAAAATAAAGGTGTATTCCATGTAGAAATGTCCAAATCTCAATTGGGTCTTTGGCAAATTTTAATTTTGGGCACTTTCATTTTTGGTCAAATTTGTGCCTACTTGTTAAAATGATGATTTTCTTTGCTACTCTTTTACAAATTGTTATAACTAAAAAATAAAGTTGGATTCCATGTAGAAACACCCATATCTCAACTGGGTCTTTGTTCAATTTTTAATCCAGACACTTTCATTTTTCATGTTTTTGCCCAACCATGCATTTAAAAATGATGTTTTTCTGAACAATGCCTTATTTCAGGCCATAAAATTAAAAATTAAAGGTAGAATCCAACTGGAAATGTCAAAATCTAAACTAGGTCATTGTCCAATTTTTAATCCGAGCACTTTGAATATTTATGAAATTTCTATGCCTCTTTCTCATGCGTTTGAACAACAGCTGAAACTGTGTTTTGTGCCACAGCCACTTATTAGATTTGATTTGATTTAAAAGTGATTTTGTGGGATGATTTAATGAGGTTTATACTGATTATATGATTGGCTCTTTTATGAAGTTAATGGTGAATGTTTGAATGTATTTGATCTATGTGAGTGTATGAGATTAGTTATTTGAATGATTTCAAAGTAATGTTTGTTTGGTTGTGTTAAATTTTTTAAATGATGGCTTTAATAGTGGTTTTTTTCACTGTTTCATATTTTTTATGGATTCTTCATTTGGTTAAGTGAGAAGACCTATTCGTCTATAGGGTATTGAGTTATTCATCTACATGGCGTTGATATGGGCATGGTTGAGTCTCCTCATTTGTATGAGAGGTTTACTTGTTTTCCATGTGGTGTCATCCCTTTGAGCACACATGATGACATCCCATTTGGTCTACACTCTAGTACCTCATACCTTAGGAGTCATGAGTAGTATCTGACATGTTATTGTATGAGCATCTTCATGTTGTGATCTTGGCTTTAATGCATTGTATTCCATGTGTTGCTCCATGTCTAATGTGATGGTTGGCCATATGTTACCCTTGCTTTATAATTTTTTCTTAGGCCTTGTGACTACCTGCAAGCATGGTGGGGTGGTCTCTTTTGATTCCACATGGTAGGGAGGCATTATCACCACCATTGGGGACTGGTTTACAAGTTATTGGAGCTTCAATTGGAGGTGTTTCTCTCTTGTGCTATTTTATCAGTTGGTATATCTTATTCATGGCTAATCCTTTGTACTCTTGTATATTCATTTATGTATATTGTACTCTCTTAAGATAAAAGATGTAATCATATAATTTAATGAGAAGAAATGTGATGTCTTATATTTGGTTTATAAGTTTCAGTGTTGGTATTAGACTCGCTTATATTATGGTGATCTTTATGTCTTTTCCTTAAAAAAAATCATGTAAAATCAAATTTTTAGTTGTCTATTTCCTTCTAGTTAGTCTGCAAAAGTTCTGACACATCGTAGCTCTCTGGTTGTTGTTATGTGTCGCTACTACTATAATTTTGGCGCATCACAACTCTTTGTTGTTTAGTGTCATTGCTGCAAAGTTTTGGAGTAGAAGGTCCTGGAGCAGGAAGTTACATAGCAGGTAGTTCTAGATCAGAAGGTTCTAGAGTAGGAAGTTCCAGAGCAAGTAGTTCCAGAGTAGGAAGTTCTAGTGTATCAGAGCTTTCTGCATGTTGTCTCTGCAATGTTACTGCAGAAAGTTCTGAAGTAGGGGGTTCTTGAGCAAAAATTTTGGAGCTATTTTGTTTGCTCATGTTCAGATTTTCTCTAGAGAGTGGATTAGTCCTCTCCTTTTGGTAGTACATTCATCCATGTGTGGCCATGTACGTTGTTAATATATCATACTAGTAATTGCTTTATGTGTAAGTTATTTCTTATTTTTTTCAAAAAAAATATCTTGTCCCTTTTTGGCTCTTACCCTTCGAGGTTGCATAGTGGGATGTTATGTAACATCAATAATTTTATTTTATTGCAAACATACCCTCTCAAAAATTAATAGTGACAAACCCATAAAAAATATACTCCTTTCTTAACAGAACCTTATCAAAAATTGAAACAATATATCCTTTTCAACAACACCTTATTGAAAATGATACAATGAGACAACATAGCCTGAGCAATACAATTAACAAAAACTACATAAGGTCAACAATTTTATTTTGTTGCAAACAACACCCTCTCAAAAATTAACAATGACAAACCCATCAAAAACTACACTCCTTTCTAAATAGAACCTTATCAAAAATTGAAACAATACAACATTTTCAACAACACCTTTTCAAAAATAATATAATATAGCCTAAGACAGAGAACAATAATCAACAATACCTAATGTAACCAAACATGAAGTGTACAACATTAACTATTTCATTCTTTTCCACCCATAACCATAAAATGGAAGCCATAAATCAACTAACATTGGTTTCAACAGCTACCCAGACACAAAAACCCACAAAAGCGTAGCCACAAAACCCATACAAAATGATAGCCACATAATGCAACCACAAACAAAACAATATTTATTTTAACAAGCAATATAGTCTTTCCTCAACAACACCCTATCAGAAATTGAAACAATATAGCCTTTTGAACAGAACATTATCGAAAATGAGACAATATAGCTTGAGCTATACAATAACAATCAACAAAAACTATATAATGTCAACAATTTATATCGTTGCAAACATACCCACAAAACTCAAACATTAAAGAGAAACCTGACAAAAATTATCAATAACAAACCCATACAAAAGACAATCTTTTCTCAATAGAACCTCATTGAAAATTGAAACAATACAATCTTTTCAAGAACACCTTCTCGAAAATGAAACAATATAGCTTAAGCAAGAGAACTATAATCAACAATGCCTAATGGAAGCTAACACAAAGTGTATAGGATTAACTATTTTAATATTCCATTGCAACCATAACCATAAAATGAAAGCCATAAATCAAACAATATCGGGGTGAATAACGTCCTAGATGGAGAAACCCACAAAACACAAAAATCATGTAGTTAGGAACCCATGCAAAACCATAGGAACAAAACATTAACCTTAAACCAAACAATAGTCATTTTCACAAACAATATAGTCTTTTCTCAAGAACACCTTATCAAAATTAGAAACAATCATTAGTACCTTATCATAGATAAAACAATATTGCCTGCCAAAAATGGCGAACCATGAATGAAACAATATGACAAATAGTTTTTTGATATGCGTCTCTTCCTGCTTGCTTCAAACAAACCTCTTCTTGCTAGCTTTCTCCAAGCTTCCTTGTTTCTCCAAGCCTGCAAACATAACTAGAAAATGGAAACCATAAATAGAAACCCATAAAAAATCATAGTATTGAATCCATGCAAAACCATACACACAAAACATGAACCATAAATGAGACAATATTTCATTTTTAGAAACTATATATCATATTTTCTTAACAACAACTTATCAAAATTTGAAATAATCAATATTACCTTATCACAAATCAAACAATATAGCCTGGCACAGATTGCAAACCACAAATTAAACAATATTGCCAAGGGTTTTTTTGACATACACCTCTTCCTACTAGCTTTCTTGCACAAAAATGAGAAAAATATTATCATAGGCAATACTTTTCTTTTTCTTTTGCAACCATCTGCCCATGCAAAAAAAACAAAATAACCTCCACCCACCTTTGCAGAAGCTGCACAAATCTTGATCGAGCTTGCACCCTTACAAAAGCTTACCCTCCTCGCTCATGGCTCTCATAGTAGGTATAGCAAGAGAACGACACCAAACAATGCCTTACTGAAAATTTTTCAGACATTTGTTTTGTTCCCTGAGGTGTTAAACAATAACTGTTATTATGACTATCACCAGTACACATAGAGCATACAACAATTAATGTTGGTGCGAACTAGTGTTTAATTTTGGTGGCCTTCTCTATCCACATGGCTAGAAAAATGCCACCCTATTCCTAAGGCAGCCAACAACCACCTCTGCCACTTTTTTCATAGCCATCGAAAGGCTAAAAAATTGGGAGGCTAATGAAAATTCTAACCAAAGTTATAACCCATCAGCCACCTTTTTCTCCACCGCTGGAAGTTTGAAAAACAAGGAGGTTGACAAAAATTCCAACCAAAGTTTACACAAATAGCCTATCAGCTAATTAATGCTTAGCTCTTAAGAATGCAACCTTTAAGTTAGTCCAATGCTATTTACCATCCTTATGATAGATGAATCGATTGCTTTGAGGTAAAAGCACAAAGTTGTGTAACACTTTCAACCAACTTATTAAGACAACTGAATTTAAGTATTTCTAACTAAAAATCAATTTTGGTCAAACATATGATTTAGTAAGATTCATTCTAGCTAATTTAATACTTCCACAACTTTCTCAACTAAATTTATTGGCTAAAAATATATGAAGCACCACTTTGAGTCCAATTTACCAAAAAAAATAAAATGGCTTGAAAAACTTAAAGTTTCAATAACTCCTACTAATGTAAATAACATTTTTTTTTTTTAAATACAAAAAATACCCTTTTGTAAATCCATAAGTGTAGTTTTCAAAAATATATTTATTTCAACAGTTTAGTTAATATTTATATTTTATTTTTTATTTTTATTAAAGTAGGTTATCAACACAAAATATTAGGTTGATTACCATGCCAAAAAAAAAACTAAAACTTATTAAAAAAATTGAAAAAAAATGATATAGTAGATAAAAGAATCAATTTGAAGATGGTATAACTTTTTTTTCATTTTAGATAAATATTTAATATGAAAGTTATGTCGGATGCAAAAACTATTTTTCAATTCATGCACATTTTAATATTTATTGAAAAATATATATTTATCAAAATTGAAAAAAAAAATATCCATGCACTAAAGTTTCAAGTTATAAATACACACAAAAAATTTGAAAGAAAAAAATAAAATTACTTTGACTCTTTGCAACTTCATTTTTCATCATTTTGTGAGCAACTAAATTATAATGTTAATTTATTAAAAACTAGTTTAAAATATTTATAAAAAAAAAATACAAACATAAAATATGCTAAAAAAATACATATATTACTAGTATTTTTATAGTGATTCAAGTTTAAAAATTGGACCAGTGTTGGTCATTTATAAGTGTGACACAAACTTTTTGCTTTCAATAGACTATGTCTTCTAATGTAAAATTTGGTTGAGATATATTCAGAAACTCCTTACTTATAAACATGTTGCAAATAGGCTTGTAAGAAAGTGAACTTCTTGTGTATTGATGTTGCAAGTCTTGTATATTATGCTACCACACTTGCAGCAACTAGATTAACACTTTCAACAATGTTCCAAGTGTTTTGTTTGAAACATTTATAAATATTGTGTTTAAATTAAATTAAAATAGAAAATTAAAATTTATGATTAAAATGTAAGTCTTTTAAACTAAATTAGAATAGTGAATTCAATTTTATGATTAACTGCTTCTAAAACAAGAGTCAAGTTCTGCCCATTGTGGGGTGTGCTTGGTTGTTTTAAATAGAAATAGCTAGGGGTTTAATGAGATTTTTTGTTGTTTTATAAAGTCATTATTATAGTTGATTAATATTGAAAAATAAAAATAGAAAATCATGTGGGGTCTACTTATTGTTTTAAACATTTAGTTAATAGAAGTAGCTAGGGGTGTAATGTGATTGTTTGTTGTTGTATAATGTTATTATTATAGTTGATTAATGTTGCATAAATAAAAAATAAAATTCATATGGGTGTGTTTTGTTGTTTTAAAAAACTAGTTAATAGAAGTAAGTAGGGGTGTAATATAATTGTTTGTTGTTGTATAATGTTATTATTATAGTTAATTAATATTCCAAAAATAAAAAAAATATACAATTATACAAATATATTAAATTATAATAATTCCATATATATATTTATTCTTATCCTTTGATATTTATGTAATTTTTGCCTTGGTAAATTATATTATTACATGTATTTTTTAAAATAGAATTTTATTGAAATATTAATGTAGATACATAAAAAAAAATGTGATATTTATTATAGATAGATAAATTTTATTGTGATATTCAATACACATTTGATAAACAAATATAAAATATGCATTGAATGTACTCACATTTGCTTTGAAAATCTTACCAATTATTAAATAAAATATGTAAAATAATACTTTTAAGTCAACAATGTAATTATATGATGATGTATGTAATAGTGCTCATGTCATTCAAGTCATTAATAGGTTGGATTGTCACTATCACTCAAAAAATTGAATGTAATGAATGCATTAGTATTTGCCATGAGCATAACTAATAAAAGAGAATGTTATTATTAATTTACAAATCTATAAACAAAAATAAAATGTACAATATATTAATATAGATCAAACAAAAATAAAATATCTTAACTTTACAAATTTATATGGAACTTTTCTTTTTCACTTAAAATTTTAATTTTCATTTATCACTCATTTAGATCAATCCTTGAACTCTCTGTGTGAGCATTGTGCATGGGTAAATTGAAGTCAAATAGAAGAGTTAATTTATGAATTTAAGAACAAATCTCATGGAAATTGTAAATCGTAAGAATAAACTTGATACGTAGTATCATCTCTAAACATACACCTAAATAACTTTGAATAGTGGGATCCACAAGCATGTGCTATGAAATGATTATTCCCTAAAATATAGTTTTCAACAATATAAATTTTAAATATAATGTTATAATTATAATTATAGTTTTCAACAATATAAATTTTAAATATAAGGTTAATTATCTTTTCATTAAAAAATTAAAAATAATATGATGCATTAGAGTAAAGATTCCTTCATGTTTTTGATATAAAAAACAACAAAACTAGGGTGTTGTCCCTTTAGTACAAGGCCCCAAAGGCCATCAACAATAGAGTAACTCTAACAACACATTAACAACAAGGTCTAGAAACTTGACCAACACCCTAAATAATTCATATCAAAAAACACGTCCAAAATATAACACAAATACTAATACTAATAGTAAAGTCCATCATGAAACTATGATTTAAAGTAGTCTTAACCACTAACCACTAAGGGTCATGCCAGTCATAAGGAACATAAAAACAGTATCAATATCTTTAGTAAAATTTAAGAAAAATGATGACCATTGAAGTCAGCACCAGCCAAAAAACTGAGTCACTCGTGACACTAATCCTTCTTCCCACTGCATGGCTTGATTAAAGTTATGGTAGCCCAATCTTTAGTGAGGAACTTAAGAAGTTCCTTGCTGACATCTTCTTCCTCCACATTTTCAATGGACTTGCCCTTTTGTAGCAGACATAGAGTGGTGGTGGACCTATGCATGATCTTCAATGTGAATCGTGTAACATCCTGCAACCTTTTCTCCAAATTTTCCACTTTACATTTAAGGTTGTCAACCTCCTCCCAGACAATATCCTGTTTACTGTAGGCTTCCTCCATGGGGGACTTTCCCTCAAATATTCAAGGCCCTAGTCTTGACCTCCTTGATCCTAATATTGGCAGGACCCAAGGAACCCCTTTTAAGACTTTCAAAAACATGGGAGGAGCTACTAGCAAAAATTGAAAGGGCCTCCTTCTCCACATCCTTTTCCTCCTTACTCTTACTCTCACTCCCGTCACTATTATCAAAATTCAAAGCCTCCTTAAAACTCTTCTCTTTTTCATGTTTGATGACTAGTCTACTTGACCATGTGTTTACTCTTAGTCTCCATGATCCCACACAAAGCCACTCCATAGCTCAAACTTAGCCTCTAGAGGCCATGGATTTAGTTTTGGGGTGGGAGCAAATATGTTTTGTATCCTTTTCTTACCACAGTGCCTAACTAGGGATGTCCCTGGGAGAGACTGCCAAATAATGTTTTTACATTTTTCTTTATTGGGGCTAGGTGTATCCAAGCGATGCTAGCCACACAGAGGAGCCGGAAGAGATCAGGCCTCCCCTGCCAGTAGGTTGAGGAGGGAAATGGAAAGGTGAAATGCTAGTGTATACACCTAAAAATGGTCAAGACATTTAATTAATTAAATACTAGTTATTTAATTAATATTTTGACTACTTATAAATAAATTCCTAATTTATTTATATAGTTCATATCTTCTAATTCTCCAAATCTAAAATCGCATTCTTCTAATTTAATTAAATAAACAAATTTCTATAGTTTGTTTTAGTTAATTAATTTTCACTAATCCCAGATTTGGAATTTAAGCACATGTCTACAACTTTTCATGCAACCTCACTAAGGTAACATGAAATTAAATAATTCTAAATTTTAAATTATAATTATCTTTAACAAAATTTCAAACACATGGCTTATCCCTCACACATTTCTTCAACAAACATTCAAACACATGGTATTTTTCTCACACACTTGATTCTTTCATCCATTTGGCATGTTCTCTTTGGTCAAGGGAACATCCTTCTTGATTCTACTCATCTCCACCATTCATCCCTCTTGTTTGAATCTGGACCATCGATCGTTGCTATATCACAAGATGCTTGGAAAATCCTATAAATACAACCCTTTTCCATGGTATTTTGCATCCCATATTTGAATAGAGTTATTATGCATGAATAGCTTTGGACCATTGGAGCATTTGGAGTTTAGAGTTAGCATTTTTAAGCATTTTAAAAAGTTTGGATTGTAGCATCAATTTAACTTAGAATCATGTTTTTCTTTATAGTTGCATTTTAAATCATGTTTTGCTTTATAGTTGCATTTTAGTTCATCATATCAATGGTCATTTGAGCATATGAAAAATCATTTTGGCTTCTTATCGCAAGCATTTGTATCACATAGTTTAACAACATCATCCATTCATCAATATCTCCATTATCATAACATCATGGCTTTCATCACTTAGATTTCTTGCATTTTGAATAGCATCTCATTTCTCAAGTTGTCATTTTAACAACCATAGTTCATATACAAAATCTAAGAGCCAATATAGTTTAATAAATCCTTGAGAATAGAGAATAATGGAATATTTTTAGGAATTTAATTTGTTTCAATTTGATTTAGTTTTATTGATTAAATCTCTAATATAATACATCCCATTGGTGTTTGTGTTGATTTATTAACTCTCCCACATTTCACACACACATAAATTGGTGCCCACTATGGGGCTAGACCCCATTTTTAACAATTTTCTAGAAAAAAAATTTAAATAGGTTAAACGTGACATTTTATTGCGACTGTGAGTTCTTTCATCGCATCTGACAACTCTTTCAGCGCATCTGGGGTCTGTTTTAGCACATCTGACAACTCTTTTAATGCATCTGGTGTCTATTTTGGTGCATACGACAACTCTTTCAATGCATTTGGGATCTATTTCGATGCATACAAAATTTCTTTCGATGCATCCATCAAATGTTTTAACATATGTAGGGAGTCTTTCAGTGCTTTCAGTCAATACTTTCGTGCATTCAGTACTTCTTTTCACGAATTCATTAGTTCTTTTAGTGCATACATGAGTTATTTTAGCGCATAGAGTAGCTATTTTAGCAAATTGGAATGATATTTATGTGTATTGGATGACTATTTTAGCATATTTGTTTAAATCTATAAAAAAATTAAAAAATTTGAGAACTAATTGGTGTTTTCTACTTGTAGGTACTTTTATACACTAGTCAAAGACAATATTATCAAACTACTGATGATTTATGTAGGGGTTGGAGTTATTTAATGCTCTATTTGTATTAAGATAAGCATCTAGATTAATTAGAAGGTTAAATAACACCATGTCTTTCGTGCTCGATGAATGGTAGGAATATTCTCTCCCCTTAACTGGGTGACCAAAAAGTTAGACCCATTCACTTTTATTTTGTTTATCCATAGAGGGCAGGTGCCTTGTGGGAAAAAGTAATCACCTAATGGAACAACCCAACTGGTAAAATGCTAAAGCCAAGCGACTTCCAACCGGGATATAAATGTGGGTACTTGAGGAAAGTTCAAGTATCATGAGGATTATTCTGACAAGAAGGGAAACAATGGTCTCTTGCTGAATGGATGATCCCCCACAAGTAGGAATGTCTATACTAGAACCCTTTGTTAGAGCAAGCCAAAATTCTTATTCTATTTACTAGTGCAGTAGGTCTAACCTTTGAAGTCGTCCCACATTTTTGTGGCTTTTAGGAGAGATGAGAAGTATGCCATGGGAGATTCATAGGTATTGAAGCTTCGCTTCCCCGTAGAAGTGACTACTGTGGAGGGGAGCCAGTGGGGTCAAGATTCTAATCATCGACTAAAAGTAGGAATAACTAGCATAAAATCCAAGTGGGAATCTAGTAAATATTATCCTACATAGCCTTAGGATTGTACATGTTTGATGTGTTTTACCAATGTGTTTTAGAAAAGAAATCAAACAAAACATCACACATTAGAAGTGAAAACATTGATTCAGAAAACATCCTTTGAGCCAACCAATTCTCTAACTGGAAAATTGAAAAAATCAAACAAACTTGCAAGAAACTCTAATATTTTCCCAATTTAGTGCATCTACTGCTTGTTTTGGCATCCATTTACACCATTCTTTGGCACATTCATATGTTGTTATAACACATCTACTATATCTTCCAGCGCATCCATTGCATTTTCTAGTGCATTCACCCATTACTTTAGTGCATTTAAGCTATTTTGTAGCGCATCCAACCAATTCTGCAGTGCATTCAAGCCTTTCTGTGCCTCATTCAAGCCATTATATAGTGCAACCAAGTTGTCTTCCAATGCATCTATGCAATATTTTAGCGCATCCAAACTCTATTTTAGTGCATCTAGAAAATCCTAAACTAGAGAGTAAGATTCACATTCTGCCAGACAATTGAAATAAATAGAATTCAGGATCTTTTTCAAAATAGAACCATCATGGCAGAAATTGAAGGAAATTATTTTCATAGATTTCATCAACCTAAAATAGATGAGGATCAATTGAATGACTTAACTCAACAAATGAAAAACCTTCAACAACAAATTTGGGATATGCAGAGGGAAACAACCACACAAAGATATTTGTTTTCAAACATCTATTTTTATCCATCTGACAGAAATATAGACATGATACCTTCTCCACCAACAAATACATCATCCAAGTTAAATTTCTTTGAATTCTTGAAAATTTTAAATGAGAAACACAAAGAAAAGTCTTCAAACACAAAGGATATTGAACAATCTTACCATGTCATGCATCTATCTCCATTTCTCACAAGCCAAAATAAATCTCAAGGTTCTTTCACCCAAGTTAACGATTCCATCCAACCACCTTCATCTATCATACCTTCTGCATCTAATGATTCATGTCAATCTCTTAGTTCAAAACATGATAACATAGACTCCTCTACACCACAAGATCAAAGAATCCTTTCCACTCCATCCAATGATACAAAAAATTCACAAGTTATTCCAATCTTTGACTAAGACCCCATCTCTCAAGAATTTTATGATGATCCCCTCCTTTCACTTTTCATCCATAATGATTCCCTTCCATCACAAGAGAAAAGCATCCTTCCAAGTCCTCCTTCCACTCCATCTAATGAATCCATACCACCTCAAGATTCCATTGCATCCCAAGAGAATGGTAATTCTTCCATCCTATCTAATGATTTCCTACCATTCAATGATCAAGATATACTTTATACAAAATATCATGATTCCCTTCCTCATCAAGATCAAGATATACTTCCATGCAAGGATACCTTTTCATTCCATGAGGATGTTCATCCTTTTCAAGATCATGATACGCCTTTCATACCTAGTAAAGAGCAAGCTAATCCATCTTCTACAAATCATACTCCTTTTCCAAGTCAAGATCAAAGTACCCCATCATCCACATGCCAAGATCCTATCACACCTAGTCAAGCTATCCATGATCCACACAACTACAATTGGGATCCTCCACCTTTATCCGCTCCGGTTTACTTCCTACACCTATCCTTTCATCCATATCATACCCTCCCAAAAATTAACTTGCATCTTGTTTCACAAAAAATACATATCCCATTGGTAAAAAAATGCACATCAAAGTTTGAACTACAAAAGAAAATGATTAGGCCTTCATGAACAAGGTATCCTAGAACCTCTTTTTGCTCAAGAAAACCCATATTATCATGGCCTTGGTTATATAGCTAAGTGTCCTAGTCCATCAAACCTACCATATATCTTAGGTCCTAATCCTAATCCAGCAAACCTTCCATCTATCTTAGGTCCTCATCCTAGTTTATCAAACCTTCCATCTATCCTAGGTCTATATCGTATTCCTCAAGAACAACCAATGCACACATCCTTGATTCCCTTTCAAAATTCTACATCCAACAACTCATCCATGATACCTCCATACCATTCATCTCCATCCATCTCTCCTATTGCTCTTGGAAGCAATTTGGGTGCCAAATATCAAAAGCTTCCATATCAAAATTCACATGTATCAAAGGATCAACATGTCTCCTCAAAGAGGCATGCAAAAATAAAAGAAAAAGAAAAGAGGCCACAAAGGCCCATCAAAGGGAAAAGAAAAATTTCCAAGACCACAAAGGTCCATAAAACAAAGAGAAAAAACTCAAAGGCCACAAAGGCCCATAAAGCAAATATCAAGGTCAAAAATCATGTGGATTCCTAAAATTCTCATAGAAGCAATGAAATCTAAATTGGCACCCAAATGTTTTGAACCAAAAGCTTCCTCCAATATTCCATTTAAAAACCTTTACCTTCCAAATCCATTTTTCCTCCATCACTCCACCACCCTTCAAGGTGTGTGCCAATTTTGACCTTGCAATCCTTTCCATCTATCCATTAGCAAGCATTCCCACCTCTTATGCATTACCCAACATTCATCCCCCATTATTCTCCTTTAATCCAAGCCTATGGATAAGTCTTTAGTTCTTCCATCATACCTTTAATAGGCTAACATTTATGAGTTTAATCCCATTGCCATGGTTTATTAAAGGAATATTTTTTTGTGAAACTTGATGCTTAAGTCCTTCCTCCATATCCCTATCATCCATATCCTATTTTCCATATTCCTCTTGCACTCTACACTTGGGGGGAAAGTTTCGTCCATCTTATCTTTACTTACATGTCCACCTTTGATCTTGAAAAGGTTAAGGATCTCTTTGAACATCATATATCTTATCCTATTCACTTTGTCCATATCTTTT
>VDFB02373970.1:0-12115 GCA_007258455.2 Sequoia sempervirens | reverse complement strand
AGCCAAAATCTTTCTCTTTTCCCCTATTCAATCCATACACTATAGTACTAGGTGATTAGCTCATGCATAGTAGCCCCTTTTTACAAGTCGACACAGAGATATGGCCATGATGCAGGGTAGAGAATGAGACGAATCATTTCCAATGATCCTGTGTTAGCATCGCCCGAGTTGAGGCAGTGTTTTGAAATAAAACAGGATGCACTGGGGCTAACTATTGTACCTACAATTTCCCCCACCCGGGAACAGGTGGTTCCCGGCAGTTGGTTGTTTGTCGAGTTGTTGGCAACGACAGAAGCCCAGATAGATATATATGGTCCGGAGGAAAGCGAGAAAGGGAGGAAGCTGAAGCTTGAATGAAAGCACTAAAGAGAGAACATCCTATGTACTTGAGACTATGGCATCACTCAATCCCAACCGAGCCAGCCAAAGCCAAACCATCGCTTTCTTGATAGATGGCAGGTGGATAGGATAGAAGGTACACTTATTTATATAGATATGGGTTATGTAGATAATGGGTTATATAGATATGGGAAGGACCATTGCCCCTATCTCTACTCTACCCTATATGCGGTGGAGGATGGCGCGGGGCCCTCTCCCATTGGAGGTGGTGCTAGTGGTATAATTGCATCACCAACCACAAGTTGGTAGTGGTATGGGTTAGGAGTGAAACCCAACTATTGATTGAAAGTGTCTGACTTGAACCTATATATATAGAGTAGAGGGGGGATGGAGGACCTCACTTGTCTACCTTATTTATAGAACTACATTCCTCAAAAGTGGAAAGAAGTTGGTGAGGGATGAGCCCCTACTATCATATGCCTAGTCATAGGGGATGGAACCAACATGGATCACCGAAGGGAATTTCCAACATGGATCATCGAGTGGATCATCGAGGGGAATCTTGTTGATGACATTTTTCAGTCATTTTGGATGGAACCCATGTAGATCTATGGGGGCAATTCAAACAAATTGCTCTTCCCCCTTCCTTAAATCATGTGCACATGGATGAGCCCCTAATATCATATGCCCGGTCATGAAAAATGAAAGTTTCTCATTTTAAACATTATAGTAGTGATAGATTGGTACAAAGCACTAGTCATAAGTGTCTCACATATAATGTCTAACATCTATAATAGATGGGACAATGACATCACTATCTACAACCCAATCTGGCAAGGCATCACTTGACCTATGCCCTCTAAAAGGAAAGGAGGTATCCCTAACAATTCAATTCATCATAGCAAGAATAACCTAAGTCGTTCAATAGTTGATGGAATGGATGAGAAAATAACCTAGTTGATTGAGTTTAATCGATTGATGTCATAGTCCTCTCTTCCTTTCTCCCTTGTTTGATGCATGTTGTGATTATTAGAGATAAGCTCTATCATATGATAGGTTGGCCAAGTGATTCATCATATAGCAAGAGCCTAAGGGGCTATGGCTACAAATCATGATGCATGCTAAGAAAAAGAAAGAATCCCCTAATCCATCAATTAAATCTAACATAAAAATTGTTGAGAATAATATCTAATGTGAATCTTGCAATCTAATGCTAGTGTGGATGTAGAACACTGGTGAACTCATGTTGGTGTCCCTTTGGTGCACCAGTTTCCTTCATGGGTATTGGTGTTCTCCAAGTGTATTATAGTCCTCTAGCTTGTTGATGTCCCTTATTTTGTCAAATAGCGAGTTCTTTCAACCATTTCTTGAAGAAAATTTATGTATGAAAGTTATTCCCCTTTGCTTGGTGAGTCTTCACATATTGTCAACTTTTTGACAAGTATGATACCTTGAGAGTTATGTCACCTTTTACATTGGGAAGCATATTGTTATTTGAAATGACCTATCATCATTCTGATTTGGTGGGAGGCTTGTGTCTCTTTGGGTTGTCTTATCTTGTGGGAGTCCAACCCCTATGTTAAAGCTCCTTGTTGGATTATATCCCTCTTGGGAGTTGGCTTACACAATTAGTTTTGGGAAATTGATGGCCAAGTTATCTAGTCAAGATGTGGTTTCTCCTAGTTGCTCTATCATTGTGTGGGTTTTCTTTGGTGTTGCAAGAGGTTGTAAGCGTGTGTTGGTGGGGATTCAAGCTTGATTATCCCCTAATCTCATCCTTTTGTCGTGTTCCTGAGAGAGCATGATCATCATTTGGGGTGTCATTATAGCCTCTCGTTGGTCCATTGTGGTGAATTCATCCCATGATCAATTAACCTTTTGTTGGTGCCACATTTCTTGTAGCAATGGTGAGGTTTTCTTGTAGCAATGGTGAGGTTTTCTTGTTGTTAGAGTCTTTGTGTCATGGTGTATGATGTGACACTTGTGTGCACATTGGTGTTTAGTACAACATTTATTTTGTTGTCTCGTGGTCATTGGTGTGTCTTAGGGAATTATAAATATGTTGAGGAGGTGAACCTTGGGACTAATTCAAATCCTATAAATGTGTATATTGGAAATAATTTAAGCCCTAAGATTAGGAAAATGTTGATTGACCTATTAAGAATATTGAAAAGGGTGTTTTCCTAGTCTTGTGATAAAATTAAAGCCTATCAAGAGGACCTATACCAACATGAGATACCCTAAAGCTAGGTGCAAAGAAATGTAGACAAAATAAAAAGGAAATAAATCCTACTTTGCCCCCAAAATGCAACAAGAATTACTAAGCTCAAAGAAAGGGGAATTATTAAGCTCATATGGCATCCAACCAGGGTTCAAACTTGGTCACAATAAGAAAAAATAATGGCAATGTTAGACTTTTTTATTCTAGGAATTTGAATGTCTCATCTCTTAAGGATAATTATTTTTTTCTAAACATGGAGGCTATCCTTCAAAAGGTCACCAGGTGTGATTTTTTGTCTATGATAGATGGTTTCTTAGGATACAACCAAGTAAGGGTAAAGGAACCAAAGAAATATAAGACTACATTCACTATACCTTGGGGTACATATGTATATGTCAGAATGCCCTTTGGATTGACTAATACAAGAGTAGCATTTTAAAAAGCTATGCATGTTGCTTTTGTAGCATTAATTAAATAAATCATGGTGGTATATTAGGATGATCTAATTGTTAGAATTGTGAAACAAGCACAAAACCACAAGCCACATGATCAAACAACAAACAAATACACCTTCTACACAAGAGATTTGCAAACAATATATGCAATATTCTTCAACAAGAAAAAGCTACAGAAGCAAGAGACTCTCAAGAAGATATGAAAGCTCTAGATAATTACAATGAGGGTTGAGTGCTTATAAGAGAATACCCTAAATGAGAAAGGGATCAGATCATGACAAGTGTCAACATCACATGAGATGAGACATAATGATATAATATTAGCTCAAATAATAAAAGCATCAAAACACTCCTATGTTTAGCTTAAGTGCATGAGAATAAATTAGACTAATAATCAATTAAAGATTAATTAATTATTAGCTAATGCATGATTACTCTAACACCCCCCCTTAAGATGAACTTAGGAGTAGCTAAAAACCCTAAAAAGAATGCATGATGGGTCCCAACAAATAAGGCCATGTAAGGTACCCATGTACAAATAGAAGATCTCTATAATGTGCAGAAATAGAGAAAACCTCATGGGAAAAACTCCACTCCAAAAAGAGATGAAAGCCAAGTGAAGGACTGAAGAAGCCTTCAAATAAGACAATGTTGTCCCAAAAAGATAGGAACAAAGGATGAACAAAAAGAACACCACTGAAGCATGAAGAAGCTACAAACACTGTCGAAGAATGACTGTTGTAATGCCAAAACAAGAACCTCCATAAATAGGAATGTAAGAGTGTCCATATGGTAAATGATCTATCTCACCGAAATGCAAGTAACCAGCCATTGATGTATGTTGCATCCAAAAGTACATAGGAGCAAATACTAGATACATAGCTCACTCCAACGCGAAACCAAAGAAGCAGTAGCACCAACAGTAGAAACCCCCCCATAATGCTTGAAAAGGGAGAGGCTTGACAAGTACAATGAAACTAAATTCCAAAAAGAAGTGCATGAAGAAGAATCAAGAACATCTAAACGTGCAAACATGAAAGTACCAACACATATAAAGAATGTGAAAACAAAAGGAAAACACACATGAGGTTGTTGTCGTGGAAAGGATACTCGCTTGACAAAAGTATGATGGAAAACAAAGGAAAAACATCAAACCCCCCCATGGAACTTTATAGCATAGTGTGAGTACAATAAGGCATATGGTGATGTGAAAGATCCCAAAAAGATACACCTGATGTGGCACTTTACTTCAGTGCATTTATATAATGAAAAATTCATACAATGGGAGTCCATAATGTCCAAAAAATGACTACATGTTGAAAATACAATTCTCTTAAAAAAAAGAGGAAATTGGTAGCACCATGATGAAGTACATGAAAAAACATGCACTTTCAAAAAAACTACAACCAAAAATGTGTCTGGATATAGAAGATATGGCCCGTCAAAGTCTCCAAAACGATAACTGAACAATAACAACACTGAAAAAATAGAATTCTAGAAAAAAATAGAAGTTCAAAATGGAAAACACCTACACCACCGTGAAGAGCTCAAAATTCTACCCCGTTTCAAAAAAAAAACACTGAAAAAGCCCACCGTATGGCCGAGATATGGCCTTTGGAAGTTGAGGTGCAAAAGTGAAAAGCCCAACGAAGAGGGGCTGAGTAGGGCAAAAGAAAACTCCTCTAAATTTGTCAAAACACGTCCAGAAATAGAGGCTTGCCAAATATAGTGGTGTTGGGAGAGAAAAAAAATCTCCCCCAAATGTCCAAGTACAGTGCATGTTATTTGTTTTGCAAAAAATTTGCATGTTTTATTTTTAAAGAAAAAACAGCAAAAAAACTTAAATATTTTTTCAAAAAAAACATATAAAAAATTATATTTTATTTTAAGTTAAAAAACACATAAAACTATTATATTTTTATAAAAAATATATATATACAAAAAATAGTTTTATTTTAAAAAAGAAAGAAAGGGATGTGGGTTTCACTCCATCACCGCCACCCCCTGGGTGGGGAGCCCATAAATGCCACCTCGCTAATGGCGGTGGAGGTGGTACCTCTAACGGGTACCCTCCTCCCATGATGGGCGAGGCCTCGAGGGGTCACACCCCACTGCAGAAGGGTAAGTACTGGGTACCCACCAAAACAATGACATTTTAATTAAACCAAATAAAAATCCCACGCATCCTTTGGGATTTTTAATTTATTTTTTTTCAATATGAATTTTTTAAAAGATTGCAGGAAAAAAAATATAGATATATATTTTTAAAAAATTCACCTCGACCTGTGTGCTGGGGAGGCCGTACGACTTCCTTGGCAATTTTTTTTTCCTAAAAAACTCTCGACTCAAATTTTGGTGATTTGATTGGCGATCTTATGGTTTTTGGACCTTGTGAGCACGATAGTGACACCTGTTTTGGCTCAAAATGCACCAAAATTATGGCTACCCTCTGGATTCAGAAAGAAAGCAACCACTTAAAGCCCTCCTAGATCTGGCATTAGGATTCGAAATTAGGAAAAACAAAAGCCAAATTTTACTTTCTCAATAGCTCTAGATCCAATGGTGAGGTCCTTTTCACACAAAAATCCACTAGAAAATGCCCACCTCCAAAAATTGCAAAAAAGCAAAGAGGATTCAGATTTGACGCCTATAACCCTCATTGAAGAAAAAAATCTCATAAATCGAGAAGGGGCTCATTGAACCCATGCTCTGATACCATGTTAGAATTTTGAAACAAGCACAAAACCACAAGCCACAAGATCAAACAACAAACAAATACACCTTCTATGCAAGATATTTGCAAGCAATACATAAAATATTTTTCAACAAAAAAAAACTAAAAAAGTAAGAGACTCTCAAGAAGATATGAAAGCTCCAGATAATTACAATGAGGTTTGAGTGCTTATAAAAGTAAAACCCTAAATGAGAAAGGGATCAAATCATGACAAGTGTCAACATCACATGAGATGAGACATAATGATCTAATATTAGGTCAAATAATAAAAGCATTAAAGCACTCCTAAGTTTAGCTTAAGTGCATGAGAATAAATTAGACTAATAATCAATTAAAGATTAATTAATTATTAGATAATGCATGATTACTCTAACACTAATATAATTTTCTAAAATGTCATTCTAGCATTTTTAACACCTATAGAAAAACTTTGAGAGATGTCTAGAGTATGAAATCTCTTTAAATCCAAAGAAATGTGTTTTTGGCATAGAAGAGGGTAAATTGTTAGGGTACATTATATCAAAATATGGTATAAAAGTTAACCTAGAGAGAGTTAAATCTATTGATAAGATACATTTACTTTATAGTGTGCTTGGGGATATGGGTAGTTAATGTGTGGCTAGCAACACCCTTAATTAAGTTATATAGTCTTATATAGGTAGTTAGACTAGGCTTGGTGTCATGCATGACATAAATAAGGTATATATAGGAGGTAGTGGTTAGTTTATTATCAATATATTATGAATTATGTTCTTGGTGAAGAATTTTGGAGGCTTTCCCCTTGAAGTGTCTTGTTATTATCAAGTATTTGTAACATATTTAGTATTACATTTTATATTTTTTGCGAGTTATTTCATTACAAGTAGTATTGAGCATTATCTTTGTTGGAGTAATAAAGTCATCACCTAATTAATGATTAATTAATTAATTAGGTGATGACTTTATTATTCCAACACCCCCCCTTAAGATGAACTAGGGAGACACTAAACTATGATAAATAAATACTTGAATGGATGCATGAATGGGTCTCGCCCTAACGGCTGATGAGGTACCCATGTACAATATATGAATCTCTCACAAAAGGAGAAAGGGAGAAAACCACATGGGAATAAAACTCCCCTCCAAAAGAGAGAAAAGAAATGAATATAATGCACTAATAGAAGAAGCATAGAAGGTGGATTACATGATACCCCCCAAAGACAACTTCTATCACATAAGTACATATACAATGGTCTCCATAGGAGAGATAGAAAGAGACTAGAGGTCCCCCCCACAATGAAAAAACTCTTGTCACAATGGTGGATGCTTGATGTAGAATCCAAAAAGAGACCTTGAAGTGGCAAATAAAATTCCTCCCCTTGGGAAGAAACGGATCCAAAGGACGACGTTGAAGAAACCCTGTGAAGAGTGATGAACCAATATGTCTCAAGATGTGTGTCATGATAGGATGTTGAAGAATCTTTGTGTTTGAACTAAAACAAATGATGCCAAATCCAAACTGATGTGAAGACTCCTAAAATAATAAACCTCCTCAATGCACCGATAATGGTGGGCCAATAGTTGTGTTGTATGCTATCAAATAAAGAGGAGATGAATGTCCTCAAAGTAATCCTCCAGATTCTGTAATATAGGACTCTACAAACAAGGATGATATGTCTGTGAAATATGAATCCCAAGCAGCTATGTTTGGAAGATTTATGATGTCCTACTACATTGAATCAAGAGGGGCAAAATATGTGGTGAGGTCAAACTAATTAGGAACAATAGGAGATGTTGATGTAGTCTTGATCTGAAGAGTGGGAACATGAATGCAAGTCTTTGAACCATTGGAACATGCAAGACCTGTTATATACTCAAGCTCCTCTAAAGTATCGTCATCAAAGGGTATGGAATTTGCATCTACAAGAGGGACGAGACAATATGCAATAAGATCCTCTAGGTATGGAGAGATATGAGGGTCTCCAGAGATCTCCCAAAGTCATGTCCAAAGTATGTGGGGACATTCAATGTTCGATACAACATACATAGTGTCAAGAACAACACTAGAACATATAACCCTACAATATGATCTATAATGTTTCCCCATGCTGAAAAAATCCCTAGTGTGTCTGGTGAAGGTAAGAGTCCATACAAATAAGGAAAAATATCAAGCCACTTGAGATGTGTCAGGATGCTATTTCACCAAGACTCGTAGTTATCCTTATCCAAGTTGATCACATAAGGATGAAAAGAAAAAACCATGATACTCACCCAATAGAAAAAAATTAGAGACTAAAACCCTCAGTGATGATAAAGTAGATCAAATGATGTCATCTCATGCAAATAGATCCTTTCCAAGTGCCAAGACATCTAAGTAGTTAAGTAAAGTGTGAAAACACAAAATATTGAATAAAATGTACCTGGGGAAGATTATGAAAAAAGTGCATAAATAGATCTGAAGAGCTCTGAAATACCTTTCCAATGTCGCCTAGATCGCAAAAAGTGGAGATACAAGCAAAAAGTTATGAGCTCGGAAGTGCAAAATGAATATCTAGAGTATACCCATTGATGGTGCTACATTAGAGGACTTAGAGTATCTAGCAGGTCTTGCATGCTCTGATGGATCAGAGGCTTGTCTCCTAGTTCCTACTCTTTAGACTGAGATTACACATGCATCATCCATTGTTCCTGATGACATCAATATCGCCGCATTGACCCCTATGGATTTAGTTCAGCATCATGACCATCTTGGTCATTCATTTTCTGCTACATCATGGGATTCTTATCTTGCAGACACATCATTGTTTGTTGAGTCTCACATTGAAAATCTTGAGGATTATATTGAGGACACACATCTCTATCTTGATAGTCAGATTATCACTGTACGCCCACCATTATCAATGCATTCAAAGGTTGTATTTCAGGAGTCTTCACATCAATTTGGATTTGGCATCATTTGTTTTAGTTCAAACAAAAAGATTCTTCAACATCCTATCATGGCACACATCTTGAGACATATTGGTTCATCACTCTTCAAAGGGTTTCTTCAACATCGTCCTTTGGATCCGTTTCTTCCCAAGGGGAGGAATGATATTTGTTGCTTCAGGATCTCTTTCTAGATTCTACATCAGGCATCCACCATTGTGACAAGAGTTTCTTCATTGTGGGGGGGCCTTCTAGACTCTTTATATCTCTCCTATGGAGACCATTGTATATGTACTTATGTGATAGAAGTTTTCTTTGGGGGGTATCATGTAATCCACCTTCTATCCTTCTTCTATTAGTGCATTACATTCTTTTCTTTTCTCTCTTTTAGAGAGGAGTTTTATTCCCATGTGGTTTTCTCCCTTTCTCTAGTTATAAGAGTTTAATTTATGTACATGGGTACCTCATCAGCTGCTAGGGCGGGACCCATTCATGCATCCATTCAAATCTTTATTTATCATAGTTTAGTTTCTCCCTAGTTCATCTTAAGGGGGGTGTTATAGTAATAAAGTCATCACCTAATTAATTAATTAATTAATCATTAATTAATTGGGTCACTTTATGCTTTATTACACTTAAGCTAAACTTATGAGTGCTTTTAATTCATTTTTTTTTATTAATTAGTTGCATTTTGCATAATTAATTAATTAATTGGGTCACTTTATGCTTTATTACACTTAAGCTAAACTTAGGAGTGTTTTTAATTCATTATTTGCTTTTATTAATTAGTTGCATTTTGAATGATTAAAGCTTCTAATATTAGAACATGTCTCATTCATTCCTATGAGGACACTTCTCATGTTCTAATCTAACCCTAATCTAGGGTTAGCTTTCATCCTTTTCATAAGGATTGATTCATTGTAATTTTTTTGAGAATTTTGTATGGCGGCACATTCACGATAGTTGTTCAAATAATACAAATTGGCGTTTTCATCATATTTGAGTTGTAGGGCAATCACATCTTGCTTATTTCTTCATAGTGTGATAGGTTTATCATTGCAGGTGATTCATGCGAGTTGTGGATTGAATCAGTCAATTCTAACAATCTTTGCATCTAAAAGGCAAGAAACACAATGATTTTTTAATTTAGGGGGATATATTGTGAAACTCATACCACTCTTAGTTTAGAAAAATATTATAATTTGGAGGGTTGATCAAGAACATATTGAAGCTACTATAGTCCAAGTTTAAGGTGATCTAAAGTTGATTTGAAGAATTTATTGTAAAACTATTGTTTTAACCAAATTCAATCCCAAGACTTCATATCAACAAATTTCTTAGAGATCTTCTTGAAAAGTGTGATTCAAGTAGAAGTAAGTTATAGTAAAAATTTCATCTTGTTTTGATTTATTTTGAATTTTAATATAAAAATATTTTAATGGCGCCATGATATATCCATAAACTAAAGGTTGAGGCAATAATATCTACACACTGGGAAAAACTCCTAATAAAAGATACATATTCAAACTTAGGATCATGTGGAACTTTAGATCTAATTTGGTCTTTGGTAGATAAAAAATTACACCAACTGAAAGTAGGTATATAAAATATGCACTTTAAAATGAAAGGAGAAATAACTAGTATCGAGTTTGAAATGAAAGGGAGAAATGGCTAGAATCAAGGAAATAATGTCCCAACTTCAAAAGTCTATTCAAAAGATATATATCTCATAACTAAAGGAACAACTCCACATTTTGATTAATCAAGATAGATCATCCAAAGGATCCAAATGTTAGATCACTCATTCTAGATCTTAGAAGTTGGTATTGAATATGGATATGCAAGAAGATGTAGAAGAAGAAGGAGAAGATGTAATACCCCTCACGTTGCTGGTTGGACTTGTTATTTTTCTATGGTTTTTGCTTGATACTTTGATTGTTACTGTTATTGTTTGGATGGGTGGATTGGGTAGTTTAGACTACTACTTTATTTAATGACATGGATATTATGATATTACATTATGGTTTGGTGATGTTTAATTTGATTTCAGTAATATATTGTAATGCAGTGGATTAATCATCATTTTTTGATGATATGATGTGATAAGTTTAGTTTAGCAATGTTACTTTATATTTAATGTTGTAATTGTTAGTATAGTTTTGGTGAGAGGACAATGTAGCACCACTGGTTTACGAGTGCCCTATTGAGCTGCAATTCCTTCTCACGATGTGATCTTTTGATTATATATATATACATGTTGTACACAACCTTGTTTGTATGTAGGAATTGCAGGAACAGAGTCTTGATTCCACCTGCTTCGGTAGGACAGGGCGAGCATCAATTTAACCCAACAGGCATGAAGTTGAAACATAGATGACAAGGAAGTCACCCCATCCCATGTTTGTCAAACCGTCTTATGTTTTGTGGTATTGTGCATCTTTGACCTTTGTCATTTTGCATTTTATTATAATGGTTTTGTGTGAGTGTACTTTTGATATTTATTTTACGTTGGTGTTTAGTATGATGTAATTTAAATAATTAAATGATGTTAATAAATGTTGATAATAGTGTTGGAATAGTTTGTATTAAAATATAAAAGTCTTATATTAAAAGCCATATAATTTATTAAAGATAAATAAATGGAAATGTGTAAATTAAATTATTTAAAATTGATATTTTGATAATTTAATAAAAATAGCATGTTGAGGATAATTAAATAAATAAATAAAATTGTATGAATTGCAAGTAAAACTTGCAAAATCAAAATTAAAACAAAAAGTGTTGTTAAATAGAAAAAAATCAAGAAAAGAAAGGAAAGAAGAAAAGGACCAATGAATGTTGAGTGCTTGCCTAAAAAGCTAGTAATGATTTATAAAACTTCTTTTAATTTTGATTTATGGAGCTTTCAAAAAGAAGATATATTTTATTTAATAGTAAAATTGTGAGATTTTCATTCACAGGAAATTGATAGAAGCTTAAAAAAAAATGAGTTCTGGAAAAATTGGATCCTTTGGGGTTTTCTCTGTTTAATTGTTTCACTCTTTCATTGTTCTGGAGGGGAGGCTCTTCTAAGTTAAATATTAGATTAGAAAATTGATCAAGGAAATTGGGTGGAGAAGTTTTGAAGGAAGGAAGGGGAGCTCTTCGAAAAGGCTATTTGGATCAAGCAAAGCTTCATCAAAATTTCAACAGGTATAGGACTCTAGGTTCCATTTTCTTATTTCTTTAGTTTTCTGATTTAGCAAAAATAAATAATGTTATTCTCTAGAAGAAAATAAATCTCATAGGGTTTTAGAAATCTTTTGGGTAGCAAACAAATGAAAGAAATTTTCTTGGATTATGAAAATGTCCAATATTTCTATGATTTGATATTAAAAAAAAAAAAAATTGTCTCCCCTCTTATATAAAAACCTTTGAGGTATATATATATATATATATATATATATATATATATATATATAT
>VDFB02373969.1:0-20648 GCA_007258455.2 Sequoia sempervirens | reverse complement strand
AAAAGGCATTTTCAGTTCATTTGATTTTCTAGGTACTCTCCAAGTCCAAGTTTCCAAGTTTACCTACAAGTCTTCATCTATAATATCATCTAGTTCTACCTCCCCCTAGTTTTCACTAGACATGGGAAGAGGAAGATGTAAATTTGTAAAATACATTAATGTACTATTTACTTTCAGTTTTACAAAAACAATTTGCTATTTCCATTTTGTTTCAGACTATCAGTATCAATGCATTCCACATGAGGATGCCATTTTGTACCCAATTTGCTTTCAAATCAATCAAATCCAACTAGACTCAACTTGTTTCTTTTATGTACTCATTTATTGACTCAATGGATGCATCTTATCATCGAATTTTGCAAAAAAAAATGCATTTTTAATGAAATTTAAGCAATTTTTTAAGTTGCCAAGTTTTTGCCAAGTTCTTGCCGAGCTTTTGCCAAGTTTTTGTCGAGCTTTTGCCAATTTTTTGCCAAGTCGTGTTTTTTCGACATGGCAAGTTTTTCAATTTGGCGAGTTTTTCAACTACGCTTCCGACTAGGGAGAGCCTGTATCTCTCACCGAAATTAGGAATACTTAAGGGTTTCAATCCTCAAGCCAAGTTGCAGCAGCAATAAAAAGAAAACTTCATCACATAATGAGCTCTAAAAGACCCCTAGAGAGTTATATAATAACTCCCAAAGAAATGAATTAATCTCAGCCCTTGATTCACCACCTCTTAATCCAATGCTCCACATTGAAACCCTAAAAACTGAACCAATAAGCTCCTTCAAAACCCATGCCCCCTTTGCCTTTTTATCACATGCTTTTTAAAATCACTTAAAGTACATAAAAAGTGGACAACTTAAAGTCTTTTGGCTAGAAAACTCTTAAGTTGCCTAAAAAGACGTGCCCAACTTAAAATAACTTAAGTTCACTTAAGTTGCATTAAAAGACGTGCACACAACTTAAAAATAGATTTTAGAACAAGCCAAAGACTCCATATCTTACCCAATGATGCTCTACATCCTCTTCCTCTTGGGTAATCCAAGGAAAGCACAGCCAATCTGCTGCTAATCATCTTGATTTGAGTTGGGGACATTACATATCACCACTTAAGATGGGCTGGGAAGCCAAAAATGTTAGCATTACCTAAACATCCCCCTTGAGGACAACTTCTTTCAACTTGAATAGAGAGCTCAATGTTACAAAAATAAATCCTATGAGCAGTTTGATGAAGATGTCTGCAATCTGTTCCTCAATATTGCAATACTTCAAATCAATTACAAGGGCCCAGATCAACTTCTATATATAGAGCTTATGGACCTTGGGTACATTTTGAATCTGAGCAATTTGGATTTTACTCTGATTGTCAGAATGTATCAAAGTAGGTCATTAGTTTCAAGGCCAAGCTCATCAAGCATTGTTTGTATCCTAATGGCTTTTATCTAGGTGTAACATATTTGCAATGTACTTCAGAACATGAAGGAGCAATGGAGGACTGCCTCATACTCAATCAATCCAACCTTAATCGACGTGATAAAAAAACTCCAAAATGGACTCCACCAACCTTCTGTCCAGTCCAATAGAGTTTGTGTATCATTTTTTGATAAAAGAGAATCATAAAAAGGTTGAGAATAGTAAACAAAAATACCACACCTTATGAAAAACCTTGGTAGGGAGAATACAAGGAGAGCCAAGAGCTGTATACTAGAATATAACATCCTGAAAGGAGAAAGCAAGAGAAAAAGCAAACTGTGCAATATATATTAACCATGCCCATACAAAAGGAGGATAAGCTTTTGTAATTCAATACAAAGTCTATTTTAACAGCATAGAATAGAGATCAGAACTAGAAGCATCAAAGAGATAACAAGATTCATCTTGACTAAGCATTGTCTTTTCCCAGAGTGACCATCAAAGTTCCATGGTGATCCAATATTATTCGAATTCATGTTGCCTCCTTGAAAGTTTAGATCTTCTAGTTTAGTGGCACCTGTAGTCTATGTCACAAGGTTCGAATTCGAGTTCATGTTCGGCATCAATAAAATTTGAATGAAATTCGGTGAGGGAAAAAAATTCATGATTAAATTCACCTTATATAAATTCAATTTTTTAAAATATAATATATGCACAAAATTATCAAAATAATTTAATTTAAATATTTAAATTTGTTAATTTTTATATATATAATAAATTTAATTATTTTTTATGATGAATGCCTGGGAAGTATTCAGAGATGGAGTAAGAAATTTCAATCTAGAAGCCTACGCAATCATGGAGTCGGGTCCTCAGCATCGTAGTGAGCTCAGTCGAGGTCGAACCTTGGGTCTGGGCAGAAGTTTGGCGGTAATATATCCCTATTTAACTATGTAAGGAGATTGTAGTTTGTTGTTAGCTCTGTATTGTGGTTTGCTTATTGGCAATCTCTGCCTTCAAGAATCAATGTAAATGGGTGCTATCCCCTTTGATAGCACTTACCTATTAAAATAAATAAATAAATAAATAAATTATTATTATATAAAATAATACTATATTAAATTTAAAATATTAATAAGTTTAAATTTGTTAATTTTAAAATAAAACAATACTATATTTGCTTAATTAAACTTAATTATTTCAATTTAGATTTCTTAAATTTTATATATAAATTATCTAAAAACTAAACAGAACATTTTAAAATAATAAATTTTAATCGAGGGGTTACCCAGGATGCGTCCCCCCAAAATCCCCGTCCCACTTCAGCTTCGGGACTGCAAGGGGCGTCCAGGACCGTCCCCCTTTTTGCAAAATTTTTAGGAAACATCCCCGAAACGGGGGGACGGCAAGGGGACGGCTGACCAGTCTCGGGGATGGCCAGGGGTCTTGGGGACAGCCAAGGGACAGGGGAAGGGGACGGCCAGGGGACGGCTAGGGGACTTGGGGACGGCCATAGGACTTCTAGGAGTCCCCTAGCTGTCCTCGGGACAGTTAGCCATCCTAGAAGTCCCCTGGTCGTCCCTAGGATGGTCAACCGTGCCCCGCATCAAAGCATGGTCAAAACAAAACATAAAACACATTTTCATAGCAAGGGAGTGTGAACTTAATTATGTCCACTCATTAAATAAATTGGTGCCACTACTTGTTGTCTTGAAACTTTGGATAAGAGTAACTGATACAATTATTCAAGAATCAATATTGGTTTATGTACTAAGGTGCCAAGATGAATTCCAGTGAATAACCCAACACTTAGTGCTTGTTCTCAATGCTACTGTGCCTCATAAATAAGTCTCACAGGTCTTACTCTATTGTGAAGATGATACATAGCGGGCCTTGGGACATCTGATCATGCAAAACAATAACATGGTAACTGTGCAGATTATTTGCCTAATGCAACTCACTATCATTCTCAGAAGGCTGCACTCCCTTGTTCCAGTTATCAATAAACAAAAAAATTATCATTAGAGTATTTGTTTTCTTAGTTCAAAATCAAGCTTTCCATTGAATAAATTCTAACTTATTCATTAAGATCAATGCATACCCAATAAACCATATCAACTTGAACACAAATGTTATATGTGAATGTTCTATAATGTATATGATGCATGCCTTATCCATGTTATCTATTGAACATTTAAAATTTCCCTATATTTTTATATAGCCGTCCCCTGCCGTCCCTAAATTTGGCCTCAAAAATCGGAAACTTGGGGACTCGTCCCGCCGTCCCCTGCCGTCCCCGTCCCGGAAACTTGGGGTAACCTTGATTTTAATCTATTAAATGTTTATATTAAAAAAATAAAATAATATTAAATTTAAACATATGAAATATTAATTTTTTAATAAATTTTAAAAAAAAATCTAATTAAAAAAACCGTAAAAAGCTTGAGCCAACTCTTTCCAAAAACTTCACAATTTACATTATAAATATATTTAAACTATTAATACATTAATACCGCCCCATCCTCACAAAAAAAAAACATTTAATACACTAAATACATTAATAATTATGTGACCCCCATCTAACCGAGGAACTACCTAACAAGAAAAATAAAAAATAAAGCAGGTCAATTTGTTTATAGTGACGAAAAATATTCACATTTTGCTGAGCTGCAAAGAATCCCTGGTTAACAAATGGTAACCGTGCTT
Organism: Sequoia sempervirens; assembly: GCA_007258455.2. Classification (NCBI taxonomy): domain Eukaryota; kingdom Viridiplantae; phylum Streptophyta; class Pinopsida; order Cupressales; family Cupressaceae; genus Sequoia; species Sequoia sempervirens. The sequence continues at coordinate 16,544 of VDFB02373969.1, read as the reverse complement.
GTCGATGTGAAAAGGCATATTGACTTTGAAATATGTCGACATACCCGCAGAAGAAATGCAGTCTGAAATATGTTGAAAGGCAAGAGCAGTTGAAGGAAAATGCATTCTGAAGTATTGTCACGCCTGCGTGTAAACTATCGCCTACAAAAGAAATGAGCCGTGCCCTAGCAGAAAATATTATTTGCCCACTACTCAACCCTTGACTGCAGTCATGGTTGCCTTTCTTGTATGAACCTAAAGCCAATTTTAAAGATTTTCATAAGTTTTTTTAATGTTCACCGAATTTCGAACTTCAAGCATGAAATTCGGCGAATCTTGTGACGCACTGAAAGTGTTAACCTGGTGGGATTTTTTGTTTGCAAAGCCTTGCTAACCAAGTTAAACATGTATGTTCTCCTCTCCCCTAGCACAGTCAGCCCCAGTTATGAATGTTTTGGTAGACACATCTCAGCATTGAGATGTCATATTCTTGCTTCGAGAGGATGCTAATGGAGGCCTTTAGATTCTCCTTTAGCCATTTTGTGTTTGCCTTCCAAATTCTAGCAAGTCATTTATATTTGCCAGAGCAATGTAGAGAGTAGAGTTTTCAGACCTGTACAAATCTGTTGGATGTGTTCCTTCATCGACATCTATGTTACCGGTTAACTGGATTTGGCCTGCCGGTTCGAGTCCAAATCCCGTCCGCCTTGGGGGCCATTGAAGGTCCTGCTCCAAAGTTGCGGGTCTGTTTGAGACAAACCCAAGCGAGCCCGTAGCGTATTTTGTGGGTTTTCTTGCCCAAGCGACAAATACGCAATTTTTTTTAAATTATTATATTTTGAATTCCAATTTTGACCAAAAACGCCCCCCAAACCCTAAAATGTGGATTCCAATACATTTTAAAGACAAAAACAAAGCCATTTCTCTTATTGTGAGTGAATGCAGAACAAAAATATTTCTCTTATTGTGAATACAAAATGATGTGTGCCATGAAGGTTTGTGCGGTTTTCAAGGTCTTAATTTGGGCTTAGTGGTGAGAGTTCCGCCCCTCGAACCCACCTTGTATTGCGACAAGGAACATGCCAAGGGCATTGCCCCTCAACCCCATTGGAGGCACTACCCCTAGACCCCCTTGAGGGGCAACACCCCCAAGCGCTACCCCTCAACCCTATTGGGGGCATTGCCCCTAGACCCCCTAGACCCCCACCAAACTTATTTGATTTGCCAAGTTTGAGATCTATGCTTCCAAGTCCTCATTTACAATATCGTCATCAAATTGGACAATCTTCCCTAATGTTACTTGATGCTTACTTGTTTTCCTTGTTGTTTGGGAGATGACTTTTTTAATTTGGGGAGCATGATGTAGTTAGTGTACAATGCCTATTATTATGTTTCGATAATATAGTTTATCCAACTATGTATTTGCTAGTGCTAGTGCCAATGGCACTGTTTGTGGTTTTTCTAATTAACCAATACCTACATCATCTAATATGGATGGTGATGATATTTTTGAAAACCCATATGATGATGTTTGACCAATGATGACTGATTATTGATGCTTGACATTATTATTTTTAATTTTAATATACAATATATATCATGACATTCAAGTTTGACTAATTGACATAGTAATAGTTTTTTATTTTTATGGTGGTTTTGTTTATTATACAATATATGATGCTATGTATGGTATTTCAAACTTAATTACTGCTGCAAATATGTAAATATTTCTGATTTTTATATGTTTTTGTATAGACAAACCCAAAATGAACCCAACCCCCCCAAAAAAATTGACCAAACCCCTGAACCCAAACCAGTACCAAGACTGTGTCATATCCCCTTGATACTTTGTTAATCATTTTGCATGACCCTAGCCTCGAGGTAATTTGGACTAGGGGTGGAACTTTCTAGATTTTAATATGTGGACATAAATGTGTGTGTGTGCATGTTAAGCTGGGAGCCTGATGTTATTATTATGGAATGTGATCTTTAATCTTAATATGTTATTTTAATTTAATATGTTAAATGTCTAGATTAACGCAGATTATTATGGAATGTAATCTTTGGTCTTAATATGCTATTTTAATTTAATATGTTAAATGTTTGGAATAACACAGACTAATGATTGGTTGTTGGCTTGTATGAGGTTTTTCATTGGATGTAGGTATCGGGGTGCAAGTGAGGTGGATTTTGTGGTTCCGCTGGTTGAGAGAAAAGGTAACTGGTGTGTCATTCTAGTGCTAACCTTTCCTGTAGTTTCGTTAACCCGAGGTTCATAAAATCTAATTATATTGGTTAAGTGGCAATGCTTAAATTGATAAATTATCAAGGTTTATGGAGTAAATAAATGAAGTTAAAACAGGTAAATAATAAATAATGAGCTATAAGTGAATAACTAAGAAATATTAAATAAAAAAATAACTCAAGCCATGTATAATTAAATACTCATCATTTATATTAAACAAAGAAGTGGATGGGCGTTGAAATAAACAAGGCAATAAATTCATCGAATGCCAACACCAAGAAGAATTAAAAATAATAATAAAACTTTCCAATACTATAGACATTGTGAAAAGGCATTTTTACCAAGTCTATCGTCGAACCAAAAGAGGGAAGAAAGCCTATGAACGCCTTCACGGGAGAAGGATGAGCACTAGAGGGACATCCGAGGAAAAATCTCGACCAAGGAGGAAGAAGTTGGAGGACAACAAAAGTATGAAGAAGCCTGGCGACCCCTGCAATCGTCGCCCATGGCAGGAAGGGATTTTGACCAACATGCCATGGAGAAACCCATCTTTCCTTCCTTAAATCGACCTACAAAGGTCTCATTTGGTGTGAAGATATTTGTCAAAAGAAGAAGCAGAGGTGTGGACGAATTTAGAAGAGTTGATCAATTCAGGCTTCAACTAGGGCATCCTCCATTGTCTGTACAACCACCATTACCTTCAAGCACAGGAAATCTAGGTTCTTAATTTTTGGTTTAGTTAAAACTAGATTTTACCATGCCATTTCAGAGATAAACTTAGATATAAGTGTTTGAAATTCTATTTATTTGATTGTTGCAATAATGAAAACTATGGTTGTCCTCATGCTTGCTAAACCCCATTATTATGTTATCCTTCAACCTTGGAAAAAAGGATATAGTATTGGTGGTAATAATGTTTAAGTAGGGTTACAATGGATGCTTGAAATAGACAACAATATCTGCCTAAACATATTAGTAATCTGACCCAAGACATGGCTGGCTGTTGCAAATACTCGACTGGTGAATCTTATTTGATAATGCCATTGGGTTATCAGTGCAACTTATTCTTTCTTTACCTTTACTCTTCCATTCCAACCTTTAGTTACTTCATCTATTTTCCATTAAGGTCCTGCCATCTGTATAAATCCTCATTCAATTTTTTGGAACTTTGGTGCAACTTTTGTTCTTGGGCTGCTGAGGAGTCATCCATTTTATGAAAGACTAATCTATTTTACTTATTTGAAAACACAGTTTATTAGAGGACATCATGGCGTATATGTTTATATTTTTCTTGCACAAAATCTGATTTCCTTATTTCCATAAATTCCAAAAGGTGTTTATTAGGTTACTTCATTTTTATACATTATTGGACTAGTTATTTTTCTGTTTAATCAGATTTAGTATTAGTAGATATATAAGAGCAAAACACATCAGTTTGTGTATTTGGGTCTTAGTTGGTCAAGTTGTAGAAGTTGTATGTTAGTACCTATTGTTTTGATTAAAATAAAAGGAGTTAGGAATGGAGAACATAGTCCAGGAAATAGCTAGCAACAATCTTTCATATCTTGGATGGGTGAAAGGTGGAGTAAGTTAATGTAGAGGAGATAGTTACTACTATGGAAACTTGGCTTACCCCATACTTAGCCTACTCTCTTGACTTCTCAAGCCACACTAAACTAGCTGGCTATAACCACAAAAATAAAATAAATAAATAGCAGAGGTGGTAGTAAATGCTTGAACTTATACCGGCATAATCTATTACCTTATCCATAAAAAAATGTAGTGAGACTAATGGTGCATTATAGATAGATTGCTTAAAAACCTATAGTTGGATACATAACCATATGAGTCTTGGATAACTAGTATTGATCATCGTCTTCATGAAGGCTCTCATTTGGTGGAAGAAAATATCTCACTTGAAAATATTGAGGAAATCAAGGAACAATAAGTTAGTGAATGAACTAGTGATAAAGGGGCTGCTCAATCCATCTCAACAATTGTAACTACAAATCACTACCACCTATAATTTTCCGTTGAGTTAAACTACTCTCACCCCAAGGAGTAAAGGAGGGATAGTTAGTAATGCTATGCTACTGATCTTTAGGCAGATGGAGAATTGGGAATTGCACTCCTTTAATATTCTCACCTAAGCGCTTACAAGATTGTGAATCTGCTCAATTCTATTAAGCACTAATGGGTGTTAGGGAAGCCATGCTTAAATTCATGGCTAAATTTTGTTAGGATTTTGTTGGCTGCAAGGTCAACCACTATCAATCTCACAACTAAATTTATGTTATGAACTATAGGATTCAAAACTTTCATATGTAAACATGCGGAAAAATCTACCATGATATGAGGAAACAGACCTCTACGATTCCATGACTAGAAGTATGTTGAAGGTAGGAAGAGTATCAAACTAAATTAATAAGAAACGTCTAGTTACCCTTGTCTCCAACTTAAAGGAGTCTATAAACATGCAACACTCTCTTAGGAGATAAGATTTTAATGCCATATATAGTTGTAACAAGATGGATACCTATTGAATCTGATTTTGGAACCTCCTCTAGTTCATTGCTAAGCCTGAACCAAGGAATGGTGCTAGCTCGAGATGGACAATAGTCTAGGGGTTGCATTATGCCTGAGATGGACGATAGTCTAGGAGCAATACTATGCTTGAGATAGACAATAGACCAGCGGTCGTACTATGCTTGGGATGGACATTAGTCTAGAGGCAGTACTGAGCTCGGGATGGACGGTGGTCTAGGGGCAGTACTAGTTCGAGATGGACAATAGTCTAGGGGCGGTACTAGCTTGAGATGGACAATAGTCTAGAGGTTGCATTGTGCCCAAGATGGACGATAGTCTAGAAGCAGTACTATGCTCGGATGGTCATTAGTCTAGGAGCAAATCATGTCAACGTTGGATAACCTTTGGTGCTTAGCCATCTAATGGACAGTTGAAAGAGGGTTCTTAATAAGCTCTAGTAGGTATCAACTAACTCATTGGGTAACCTTGTATCCGTTGTGGAAAGGTGTCTTGAATCTACCAATACTAGATCATGTGCTTGGAAAATTGGTCATTAGGGTGATAATCTACATACTACTTATGGGCTTGAATGACATACTCTCTCTCTCTCTCACCACGGGCCACTCAATCCGCTTCGAGGGGTGGATAGGGTTTGAATCCACATTGGTTGGGATAATTTTTCACCCCACCACAAACTAGATCATGCAGGGACATGGAGAAAACAAGAATCACATTCATAAAGGTACGTGCAAATTCAGTTAGCAACAATCCAAGTTGGTCAATGCAATGAGATTGTATTAGTAGGACTTGTAATTTGACATGACATTTAATTTATATGTTGATCTCACTTGATGTTTTTTTTCTTATATGTTAGCCAACCAATTTATGAGATCCTTCTTGCAGTAAAAATTGTGGCAGAATTCTCTCTTTTCACGGGTTGTTAAGCAAACTGGTAACTTAGATCAGCATTATTGCTAGAGGCATGGTGAGGGTTAGTTTCATCAGGATTGCTTAGAATGCCGAGTAAGATGAGTGCCAAAATAGATGGTAGTAGGATTGAGAATAGGGTTCTTATTATCAGTAATGTGTTAAAGACTTGGTGAAGATGGTGGATTTTTGGATTCCAAGATGAGCAAATTCTACAATGTTCTTCAATAGTGTTTGAATTTTTTTTTAAAATTCACAATATAATTAGCAATGAACAAATATATAGGTGCAAAGTTTTTATCTATGCATTGTTGAAATTGTGATGGTGCATTACTTAAACCAAAGGGCATTATCAACCACTCAAATAAACCAAAGATGAAGAGAATATTTTTCCTTGAGACTACTCTTTATTTGGTAATGGTCATTCTATATCAATAGATATAACATTATCAGGGAAGTAATTGATTACCATTTGCATCTTTCCTCTTTTTCCTTCTCCTAAATGATTTCATACAATGCAACATCAACAATTATATTGTAAAGAAGATCTTTGAATTAATCATTTCTCTAGAAGCTCCTAGGTTTATTTCTTGACTTATTCATAATATTGTTTATTTAAGATTGTTTTATATTGGACTTGTCTATCATGAATAGTGGAAATATCTGCTTTTGTAGAATGTTTAGGCCAATATCAAGCAAATGTTCAATACAGTACAGTCAATTTACTGCTTCAAAATTTTAAAAAAATATAATTAATGAGGATTGCTTCAAAATAAGAAATAAATAAAATCCTATAATTAAGGAGAAATTTTTATAGTGACAGAATAGAGATCACTAAAAAATAAATGTATCATTTTACAAATGCTATGTTGCTCAGATTTAGAGGTTGATTTACATTTGGACGGCAAAACAGGTTTCTTGTTAGAATTGCTAATATTTACTTTATTTGGATACAGTGGTGAAGTGTTTGGGTCCTTTGATGGATCATATTTCTATGTAGTCTATAAAGTTGAAGATTTCCATTGAATATAAAATATGTATGAATATATTTATAAATTCGTTGAAATTGAGGAAAAAACCACTGAAGAAATTCCTCAATATGATTCAATTGATGACAAAGATAATGAAGAGTTAAAAGCAGAAACTGATGCTATAAACCATCTATTCATGATATCATTAGTTGATTTAGGAAAAGAAAATTTTAATTTACAAATGGAGAAAGCTTTTAACCAAATATCATGAAAATATAAATTAATTATTTGTTATTATTCAAAAGAATGTACTAACAATCAAACAAAAAACACTAAATCAAATTTAGAATCTATTTCTAGCTCTTCTACAAAAGAATTAGATAGTTTTAATGGAGAAATTGAGAAAGATTACTCAAAAATATAATCCGCCAAAGGATCCAAAATCTTTATCTCCATATCCAAAGAATGTAAATATTAGCATTTTTAACAAAAAACCTGCTTTGTCATCTAAATGCAAATCAACCTGTATGATTGAGCAGCATAGGACTTGTAAATTCGCCATTGGTTAAAAGAAAGAATTTCTATTCAGAAATAAAAAATTGACTTTGTACTGAACATCCACTTAAACATTGGTCTAGACTCTAAAAATTCTCCAAAAGCAAACATTTCTACTATTAATGATACACCAATCCAAAAATAAATATTATTAAATAAACAGGATGATAAAGAAGTCAGGAAACAAACACAGGAACTTCCAAGGAAAAAATTTGATTCAAAGATCTTCACAATACAATTGCTCATGCTTCGTTGTATGAAATCATTCAGAAATAAAAAGAGAAAAGGCACAAATGATATCTATTCCGTCACTATAAAATTCTTCATCAATTAGAATAGCTTTTTCTTACTCTAAAGCAATAAATTGACTCTCTTGTATTGAACATTGATCTAAACATTCTCCAAAAATAGATATTCTCATTATCCATGACAAACTAGTCCAAAGAAAATAACAATCTTAAAATAAACAAGATGATGATGAAGTTAGGAAACAAAAATAGGAACTTCTAGAGAATAGATTACTTCAAAGATCTTGTCCACAATACAGTTGCTCATGCTTCATTGTAAGAAATCATTTTTTTTTAAATGTGTGAATGGTCACCAATTAGATCCTCTTAATGTTAAAACTATTGATATAAAATGACCGTTAAAGGATATGAAGTTAACAACCATTTATCGGTTAAAAGCTTTCTCCATTGCTAAAATTATTAAAATTGATAAGATTTTGCAAGAAATGGTTTGTATTACTTTCCAGCCTAAAATCAAAGTTCATTTTAGAAGTTCCAATCCTCTACCAGATCTTTTTTTAATTCTCAACCAACAACCATGGACAGCTATGAACTCAAATTATAATATAACAAATGTCCGTCATGAAGCCCAAGTCCATGTAAAGAACATTTGTATATAGACAACAATAACAGTTATTTTAAGGAGTATTGTAATTTGTCTCAATAAAGGTTGTAATGTCACATTGAGTTGACACCATCCCAACCATGTGGCATAAAGGAATAAGACCATCAATATCATAGTTGTAAATAATATGCCCAACTACATATGAAGTTAACAACCATTTCATAAAGTAAATTCCCACCATGTAAATAAATAGGTCACTATCAGAAAATAAATGTGCAATAAAGAGTACTAAAGATAAGGTTTGCAAAAATAATTTTTTTGATACCATTACTCAACTCTAATGCTATTTTAAGGACCTCACGAGTTTAATTGTAAAGCATTACAAAAAATAATCAGTGTTCCATAGGGACACGCCCCTCCCAAAAAACCTCGCATTTCTGAGACGGGGCCATCTTCGAGACTTGGGGACTTGGAGGGGACGTCACCTCGCTGCCCCACCACTAGCGTTGCCATCTTTGAAACTTCGCTGAGACGCCAAGGACTCCAGGACGTTCCCAAGACATTTGAGGGACTCCTAGGAGTCTCCTAACAATCTCGAGGATGCCCAGGAGTCTCCTTCAACTAGATGACCAAAAAGCAATTTTTTTAAATCAAATTTTTCTTTGAACTTCGTGCCCAAGGCTAAACCGTAATGGCCTATGGGCTCCACTAAAACCCCACAAACTCTATAAAACCGCCTCCTGTCTTCATTTTAATTCACAAAAACAAATCAACAAGAAGCTAATAATGTGAGTGTGAGAGTGAGCTGCAACTGTAAAGTGAAGAGTGAGAATGAAGAGCAAGAGGGTTGAAGAGCAAGAAGAGGAGTGACACTAAGTTAATTTCACTTCAAAATTCAAATGTTTAAAAACTAGTTTGCCAAAGTTTCATTTATAGTTCTTATACTTATACATATTTTTAGAACTATTTTTTCAAGTACTATATGAATTTCAGCGTTGCTCCCCCGCTATCATCCCACCACCGTCCCCAAATTTAGGCCCTTGGTCCCCCCATTCCTGAAACCTGTCCCCACGCCCCCCCGTCAGGAAACTTCATGGAACTATGAAAATTTTGAGTAAGCATTTGTAATTTCTTTCTTAAGTAGTATAAGCCTCACGCACCAATCCTTTGTAATGGTTTTGTTATCTTCACTAGCTCTCTCTATTTGTGGTGCAATTTAGCAAAGACTAAATACCCTCATGCACCCTTTGGTGTCTTAATCTTTTCTCTCTTTGGAAACAACTATTCTAACCTAGTATTTTGCAAAATCATATTGACTTTGGGGTCCATGACCTGTTCATTTGTTTTCAAAATGGCTCTCTTGCACTCATTGATGTCCTATTCCATCCCATGTGGTTTGTGATAGTTTTCTAGGCTAATTATCTCACATCTCTTGCTCCAATATGCATGCTTGTAGGCTAGAGTAATGTTCTATTTTGAAATTCATCCCATATGATTACAACAAGTGCCTCTAAAACTAAGAGCACAAAAGATTTACTGAGAGGGGGGGGGTGAATCAGTAAATCAATAATAAAACTTTTATTTTCAATCTTTTTAAACTTGCTACAATCAACCTATTTGATTTGAATCAATTTCCCCAAGTTGACACAACTTTATTGAAATAATAATTTTTAAGTAGGCACCAACCTACAGGTTTACAACTAGGTGATTTAGTAGAATGAAATCTACAAGGAACACCTAGACCTCTACAGATTTTAGTAGACACCTGCCTACAAGGAGCACCAACCCCTAAATGCAAGGCACCAAACCTTGACTTGATGGATGAAGCAATTGTTCTCTATCAGATCTGCAATCTGCCAATTCTCCAATCTGCCTTTGTGATATAACTTCTCTCACTCAGCCCACACAAGAAGAAAGGCTTCTGATTCTGACTTCTTGAACTTCTCAACCACCCTTCTGGGCTTTTGAATGGTATGATAATATATAATTTCACCAAAGGTTACAACTATTATGATCACAACTCTTGCCTTTTATCCAGCCACATCCTTTGAGTCGCGGCCTCTCTTGTCAATTTGATTTTTTAATTGATAATTATCTTTCTGCTACAATAATGTAATCCACTACTTCTAAAACTCAAAATCGCGATTCTTCTTAACATTCTATTATTTGTGTTCTTTTTGATAGACCACGCCCTTCAACCTGAACGCAGTTCCCCTTTTGATATTGATTCAACCAGATTTCTTCTCTTTAAAGACGTGTGATTTTGAATTCATAGCTGCATTGTATTTTTAATTTGTATTTTGAGGACACCGCCCTTTTTTGAGATTATACGTAGATCGTGATTTTTGATTTATATCTTCAGATCGATGGATTTTAGATTTTGAAGACATCGCCTTCAAACGCTGCTCTTTTGAGATTTGTCTCTTTTTAAAACGTTTTTTGTTATCCAAGTAAGCTTTATGATTTCTTTTAGATCGCATTTTTTTTTAGGCAACTGCTTTTGATTTTGATTAAGCTTCAAAGAAGTTCTACTTAATTCTTTTATATTTACTTTAAGTCACTGAAGCTTTTGCGCGCTGGATTTCATTTGACTTTACTGACGCGGATATTTTAACTCATAATGTATTGATTTGTTTTTATATCGCTTTCTTTTATATTCCCTTTGTGCTGGCTTTTAATTTATTCTTTTCATACTGCTGCTTATATTGGTTCTTTTATATTTTCCCGCGACTCATCTTTTTTTTATGCCTTTGCATAAGACTAGTGTTTGTTTTGAACTTTTGATAATATATTTGATTTAACTGAAACTGAACAACGAACCTGAATCTGAAGAAAATCTTATCCACAAGATACGTCTTGATGTGAGATATAGTTGCTGATCTGCGTATATACTGTCTGATCGTCATTCCATCGAGCTGAGTGAATGTCAACAGGCTTGACTACAAATTCTGAGTATCTTATCCATTGAGATCAATGACTGCAAACTGTAGAATTTCAACATTTTTAGCCATCATCACCAATTTACTCTATTGAGCTCAATAATGAAATATCCATCTTTAGTGATCAGATTTAAGCTAAATCCTGACATCAATGACAACTCTTCTAACAATCTCCCCCTTTGTCATTGATGGCAACTTCTCAATAACAGCTTGATCCTCTGTTTGCTCCCCCTGTGTCCAATTTCTCCCCCTTTGAGATCAATGGCAAGGGATCTTCTAACAAAATTTTAGCTCCATGAAGCTACAAGATTTTATACGTAGCTCCCCCTGAATACATGCTTCCATCAATTAACTTGATGGATGTGGAACAACTCTCAATTTGTCCCTTAGATATTCAAATGTATCTCTTGGAAGTGGTTTAGTAAATATATCTGCAGTTTGTTCTTTTGTAGTTATGTATTCTAAACACACTTGTCCTTCTCCTACTTGTTCTCTTAAAAAATGATACTTAATAGGTATGTGCTTGGTTCTTGAGTGCATTACTGGATTTTTGGAGATATTGATTGCACTAGTATTATCACAATAGATAGTGCAAGGATGATCATACTCTACCTTGATGTCTTTTAAAGTTTGCCTCATCCACAAAAGTTGAGTGCAACATGCTGCTGCTGCAATATATTCGGCTTCTGCTGTAGATAGAGAGACTGATTCTTGTTTTTTGCTTATCCAAGACACTAGATTTCCTCCAAGAAAAAAGGCTCCTCCACTTGTACTTTTTCTATCATCTACATTACCAGCCCAATCAGCATCTGTGTATGCTTCAAGAGTGAAATCATTGCTGCTAGGGTACCATAGACCATAATCCATTGTGCCTTTCAAATATTTGAATATACGCTTTACTGCATGAACATGTGTTTCTTTTGGTGCTGCTTGAAATCTGGCCACAACTCCAACAGCTTGCATTATGTCTGGTCTTGTGGAAGTTAGATACAACAAACTTCCAATCATTGATCTATAAAGTGTTTGATTCACATCTTGGGATTCATCATCTTTACTTAGCTTGCAACCTGTAACCATAGGAGTGCTAACAGGATTGCAATCTTCCATCCTAAACCTTTTTAACATTTCTTTCACATATTTGGTTTGGGAGATGAAAATACCTTTGCTTAATTGTGAAATTTGCAGCCCAAGGAAGAAGGATAATTCTCCCAACATTGACATCTCAAATTCTTTTTGCATACATGATGAAAATTCTTTGCACATTTTGTCCTTGTCTCCACCAAAAATGATGTCATCTACATAGACCACTACAATCAATAAGTGTCCATCCTCTTCTTTGATGTATAGATTGCTGTCTACATCTCCTCTTTTGAAACCTTGTTCTTTGAGATATTTGTCAAGTCTAGAATACCAAGCTCTAGGAGCTTGTTTAAGCCCATAGAGAGCTTTCTTTAACTTGCACACATAATCCATGTCTTCTGATAGTAGGAAGCCTTCAGGTTGTTCAATATAAACTTCCTCTTCTAAATCTCCATTAAGAAAAGCAGATTTGACGTCCATTTGATAAACCTTAAACTTTTTGTGACTTGCATAGGATAAAAACATTCTAATTGCTTCAATCCTTGCAACTGGTGCGAAGGTTTCCTCAAAGTCTACTCCTTCAACTTGTGCATAGCCTTTGCACACTAACCTTGCTTTGTTCCTTGTGACTTTACCATCTTCATTTAATTTGTTTCTAAAAACCCATTTTGTGCCAATTACATTCTTATCTTTTGGTCTTGGAACAATTTCCCAAGTTTCATTTTTCTCTATTTGATCCAACTCTTCATTCATTGCATCAATCCAACTTTTGTCTTTGCTTGCTTCTTCAAAAGTTTTGGGCTCAACTTGAGATAGAAAAGCTGCATGACAATCTTCATTGTAATTCACCATTCTCCTTGTAGATCTACATCTATCTTGAAGAATCAAATCTTCAGGATGGTTCTTTTGAACAAACTTGGAAGGTGTCTTTGGTGTCTTCATGGGAGTCTTTTGTGAAGATTCTCCTTCTTTTGCCTCTTCCTCTTTTTCTTCCTCTTGAGAGTCCTCATCATCTTTGTCTTCTTCATTCATAGTTTGAACATGGTGATCACTTTGTCCAACTTCTTTGAATTGCTTTCCTTCATCAACTCTTACATTAGCACTTTCAACAATTTTGTGAGTTCTTTTGTTGTAGCATCTATATGCCTTACTTTTTGATGAGTAGCCAAGAAAGATTCCCTCATCTGCTCTTGTGTCAAATTTGCTTAAATCTTCTTCATCTCTTCGAATGTAGCAAGTGCTTCCAAAAATCTTGAAGTACTTGACAGTTGCTGGTCTTCCTTTCCAAAGTTCATAAGGTGTCTTCTCATTGTTCACTCTTATTTGTGCACGATTCAGAATGTAAACTGCTGTATGAATTGCTTCTTTCCAAAAGGAATCTGCTATCTTGTTTTCATTTAGCATTGCTCTTGCCATTTCTTGAACTGTCCTATTTCTCCTTTCTACAACCCCATTTTGTTGAGGGGTTCTAGCTGCAGAAAATTGCCTTTTAATTCCATGTTCTATGCAGAAATTTTCAAATTCTTTTGAAGTGAATTCTCCTCCTCGGTCTGATCTAAGGCATTTTATCTTGCAGTTTGCCTCATTTTCAACCAGCTCCTTGAATGCTTTAAATTTGTCAAAAGCTTCAGATTTTTCTTTCAAGAATGCAACCCAAGTCATCCTTGAGAAGTCATCAATCAGCAACATAAAGTATCTTTCTCCATTCATGCTTTTGGATTTTGTTGGCCCACAAAGATCTGTGTGTATGAGTTCTAATGGTTTTGATGAAGTATGCTCCTTAGACTTAAAGCTTGACTTTGTTTGCTTTCTCATGGCGTCAAATCTAACACCTCTGGAGTGCAGGTTTGTACGGACAGTTATGTACACTACGCAATGAGTGCTCTTCAAATTAGGAGGGGAAGCTCCCTCGTTGTGCTGGAATGCATGAAAAGAGAAGTAATCTAAGTCCTATCTTTTTGTTCTCAGCTGGAAGAGGCACAAGGTTAAGAAAACCAAGAACGTTGCAGCTAAGGATTTTCTGGTTTCGCAGATCGTTAACTACAACTAAGCTAACTACTTTAAATCTATCCAGTTTCCTCAAGAAAACAGAGCATGAGGAAATGGAGCAGGGATTGACTATCGGACGATAAACGAGTTTAGACTCTCTACTTGAAGGCAAGGTGGCGCAACTATCATCTCAATCTAAACAAGCTTATTGGGCACAACAGATTTAAGAATTCACTAAGACGATCTTATGGAACCCTGTGTGGCATAACACTCGATCGAAACAGCAAAGAAGCCTTCATTAAAACAGCTCTTTATCTTTATAATCTCAATTTAAACCCTATGTGGTATGAACCTTCATTATATTGATGATTCACAAACAGATGATCGCTGCAACTAAACCCTATGTGGCATAACGATCAATCACAATGGTAAATTAACACAAAACAGCCTTATCACCTCAATCTCTTGGAACCCTATGTGGCATAACACTTGATTGAAATGATAAAAGATTGACAAGACATAAAGAATCCACCATCACAATTGCATGAAACCCTATGTGGCATAACAATTCATCCTAATAGTGAAGACACATGAACAAATACCAAAAGAGCAATATTGAGGGCAAGGTAGGCGCAAAGATATGCTTCAGCAAAGTTATTTACAAATGAGCAAAAGCTCTTTTATTTATATTATCAAGGTGTAGGGAACCCTAAAATCACCTTGTGTCATCTATAGTTCCTGCAATGCATGCAAGCAATGCGCCAAACCCTAATTAAGTAAACTATACAGTCAACTGGGAAACTACCCTCAGTTTGACTGAAACATCTAATCTAAAATGGACAATTGTGCGAGCATGCACGTCCTTATTGAACACAAATTAACTGGAAGACTATCATCAGTTAACGTAAAACCCTAAATAAAACTCCAAGTAAACAAGATGAATCTCAGAATAGACATGCATGAGGTGAGACAGCCAGTTAACTTGAAAGGGTAACGCCAAGTTAACTCCTGTGTATAATGTCTATCCCGAGAGGTGAGAAACTGAAGTCTACTGGTCGTGATCTCGAGCAACCAATCCCTCAACGAGGCTGTCAACTGCATCAGCATCTGAATGTCAGCAACTTGAGCAATCTTTGCAATCTTTGCACACTCAACCAGCATTTCACTGACTGGCAACTTTGGCGGCTCCGTAACTGAAGTGTTAGCCAACATCTCTTCTGCAGCTTGATACAAATCGGTCTCAGCTTTTCTAATGAAGTCATGAATTAAAACCGATTTGGTCTTGAATTCAATCTGTGTGTATTGTACTATGAAAAACTCGCCTGTTGACTGTGAACACGGCTATATTCTGACAACATTTCTGAGAGCTAAAAATAACCTGCTGAAGCTAAAAATAGCCTTTCGAAGATTTATTTTCGGCGAAAAATATGAGATATGGGTTTTGTCCAGAAGAAGATTCTAAGACAACCCAGAACGTCAAAAATGCGAAAATCTAACTTCTACTCGACCATGCAAAGAGTTTTCAGTTGAGAAAATTAGAAACTCGAGAACGAATGCTCTGGAGTTAAAAATTCTTGAAAAATCAAACGCACGATTTTAATTCGAGGAAGCTATATAGAAATGATCCAGATGCTGAGACTTGTTGAATTTTGCCAATTTCAGGAACATGTGAATTGAAAATTGAGAGAAATCTGAGAACCAAGGAGGAAAAAGACGTTTTTTGTATGTCTTCTTCTGTGAAAATCGCTCAAGATTTCTTTGAATTGCTGAGAACTGTGAACTTTAACCTGCAAAAGAATGTGATTGGAGAAATCGCCTTTGTAAATAGATGAGAAATCTGCCTTTGTTTGAGAAATACGAATCTCCCTTGAAAATACGCCTTGTGAATGAAGAAAAACGAATTTTGCTTGAAAATACGCCTTTGCCTTGAAGAAAAACGAATTCTGCTTCAAAATTATGAATTTCCCTTGACAAAATTCGCCTTTGGCTATTGAGGAATTTGCAAATTTGCTTGAAACTATGAATTTCCCTTCAAGATGCGCGCCTTTACTTCTTGAAGAAATACGAACCTCTTTGAAGTTTGCTTTGAAAGTTAACAAAATTCGATTTCTTTTGAAAATATGAATTAGCTTTGAAAATTGCGAATTTCTCTTGAGATTGAATCTTCTCTTTGAAAAATACGAATTTTATTGAAAGCTCTGTGAATAACAAATGATGACGCCATACTTGAATAAGAAGAAATTCGCACCAATTGAGCAACTGCAAGAATTCAAAACCCTGACAAGAATAGAAATCCTCTGATTGGTTGCCTTTCAGTTCGACTGCCACTGACTGGAAGTTCAAATTTGAAAATAATAATAAAATATTTATTATCATGCAAAGGCGCTAAAAATAGAAAATTCTGAACTTCAGTTGACAAACTGGTTGAAGCTCTGAGATTCATCTTTTGACTTTATTGATTCCGAAAAGTCATCTCTTGAG
>VDFB02373968.1:193037-215755 GCA_007258455.2 Sequoia sempervirens | reverse complement strand
AAAATTGAACTCAAGTTGATCAAATGTGAAGAAGTCACCTCCTCAACAACGCGAGCGCATAGTGCAGGGTTTTTGGCCACGGGCAGAAATGAAAACCAGTAAAAAATAAATGAAGAATGTTCACTTTTTTTTTTAAAAGCCAAAACGCATTCGCGTTATAACGCGAACGTGTTTTGGCTCATTTTTCACTTTTGTGGCCACAAAAGTGCGACCATCTTGGTGCACTTACCCATAACTTATAAAAAACAATGGAACCCTCTCTAGCAATTCCCAAAACACCATAAATATTTTCCTTATCAATGTTGAAAATTACCTTACCCACAACATCCTCCTCATGAGAGGAGCTTACCTTATCTTGACTGGCAGAGACTTCCTTCCCCTTCCCAACAGCAACCGATAGTTTTTATTTTTTGAATAGACTCCACAATCTCCACAACAACTGCTTTCTTTTCTTCTGCCTATCTAGGTCCACAACTAGAGAATCCTCAGCACCTTGCCCCACCTCTACCATAGCCTTCCTTTCCATCTGTAAGTCTAAAACCTCAATCGGTGAATCCACAACACCTTGTCTGCCCACAATCTTGAGAGGAGAATTCATCTCCAATAATTGGCTCGCAGACCTAACAACCAACTTCTTATTACTTCCCATCTCCAGTTCCTTTTCTTGTTTCATCCCTAGAATAGGGGGAGGTCAAGACACCTCACCAACCACTTCATTCTTCTCCTTCATGCATCTACTCAACATTTCAACAGTTGGCTCCTCACTACAGGTATCATAACCCTTATTAGGGCTTGACTCCCCTTTTTTAGACTTCCCCAAAGTAGGGTGTTGATTGTCCACTTCCAAGGTAGAAAGAGAGTCTAGTACATATTCAACATCCTCCTCATATTCTGAATCCTTTTCTAGGATGAGCTTCCTATTCTTTCCTTTCTTACTAGCCAGCTCCTCCTTAGAGATCGTATCATATTCTTCCCCCAAATTTTTTTTGCTTATCCTTAGTAATAGCAATCGACTTAGCCACTTCAAATACTTTAGCATAATCAAAGATTAAAAGGATAAGCCCCACATGTAAAACAAGATTCTTTGGGTTTTTCTTATGGTCCTTGAGGCTAGAATCCAAAGAAGACAAAAGATAATAGGGAAAATAAATCTTATTCTTATGGCGGAAGTGATATAGCATAACAAAATGATAGGAATTTTCCAAAGAGAAGCATCCTTCAAGGGTGATGTAACACATGAGCTCCTCGGACACATCCCCTCACAACACCTTAAGAGAGCTCCTCTGGTAACCACCACTCCTCGTCGGCCTCAAGTCTTGAGCTTCATTGCCTTTGAAAAAAAATTGCATGGCAGCCTGTGATTCATTTTATCTTTGAATACTTTCTTTCCCTCTGTCGATAACCCCATGATGTTGGATATGAAATCTTCATTCACATCAAACTCCATTCTGCCCAACTTTAGAACCCTATTGTTCCAAGCTTTTGTGAATAATGCAGTAGTCTGTGGATTGTTACTGTGTAACCTCTCCAAGTATGGAGTCATCCTGCTCTTCTCTAAGATCTTCCAAACCTCCAGCTTCTTCTTAACAACATCACACGAGAAAGGTTCAACACGGTTCCTATCTCCTCCCATGGCTTCAAGAATTGTAGAGTCTAGAATTTTGTAAACTTTAAATGCAAAGAGAAGAAACATTGAGAAGGCTATGCAAAGAGTGCCCACAATTTGTGTGAAAATGGAATAATGGCAGGAGAGATTAATGACCCTTAAGTTTTGTTCCCTACGGATATCAGCCCTTGTACAATCAGCTCGATCCAAATCTTGCTTACCATCCTTCAACATAATAGCCTACCACATGATGAAATTCATGCACGCCCTGAGCCTTAATAAGTCATCAATCATTTTAAATTTGGCAATCATGATTAATACTTGCAATTTCTTCTATAGGGAGGGGGTCATTCATTCCCCATTCCCTAGCACCTCTAATTCCAAGATTTGTGAATACATCAACAAGTCTATTTCCCTCTCTCAATATATGAGTAATGTAATATTCATCAAAGGACTTAAGAATATAAATAGCATCTCTAATAAAATTTTCAATATTCCATGAAGGGGAAACACAATTCTTCAAATTGTTGATGATATTGAGAGAATCCCCCTCAAGCCATACTTTCTTGTACCCTTTAGTTTGTGCCAATTTGAGACCATGATAGGCTGCAGCCACTTCCACATAGTGGTTTGTCTAGGTTCCCAAAGGGAGCACCACTATAGAGACGAGCCTACCATTAGATTTTCTAATCACTCCCCCACAACCAACAGGTCCTAGATTCCCTTTAGTAGCTCCATCAAATTTAACCTTCACCCACCCATCTGGAGGAGCTTTCCAAACAACATACTCTCTAGAGGCTTTCCCTTTAGTAAGCGGGAGGGAAATATCACAAGGCAACTTCCAATTCTGTGCTATAGAAATATCATAGTGACTTAGCATAACCTTCGGCCCATTGTGAAAAGATATCCCAGCCACAAAAATTTCTTTAATAGCCGTACAAATTTTATAAGCCACAGAGATAGTAGGGAGGGAAAAAATCCTGAAAATATTGTTATTGTGCTCAAGCCAAAAACCCCAAGCAATATGAGGAAGAGAGAGACCACAAAACCTGCAGAGCAGGATTGGATGTAGGTCCAATCCATTGAGACCACAAGTCCTTAATCGAGGCAGGGAACACCCAAATGAGATTACAAAGAGAGCACATGAGCCCACACAATTCTAACAAATCTACAACCAATTAACATATGAAAATAATTTTCGGCATCCTCTTCACATAGAAAGCACCTGTTAGGCATCATAAAACCTCTCTTGACCAAATTTTTAGTAGTTAATACCTTGTTCTAGAAAAAGAGCCAAAAGAAAATATTAACCTTAGGAATCAATCTAGAGGACCATACAGAGGCCCAAAAAGGAGCAGGGCCAACAAATAAATCATTAAGATGAAAGGTTGAAGACACAGATAAGTTATCATTAGGAGAGGGCTTCCAAAAATATTTGTTAGAAGAAGGGAGAGAGGGAATATGGACCAAGGACAAGGCCTTAAAGAGAACCTACAGCCCCGAGTCAGCCTCATGCAACCTTTTCCAACAACCACCATCAATATAATCAACAAAAAATATGCCAAACCTCCGCAAACACACATTCATGAAAGGTTGAGCCCAAGGCTCATCTTTAAGAGGCCTGTTACCAAACCAACTCTCTTCCTAGAACAAAATTTTCCTGCCATTACCCAATTTCCAAAAAAGACCCTTAGAGGGAAGCCTGTGGGCCTTAACCATACAATTCCAAAGAGAAAAACCAAACAAGGAGGAAAAGTCAGGAGTTAAGAAATCCCTTATACCATCAACACCACGTAAGTACTTGCTCCAAGCAATTTTTTCCCATTCGCTCTTAGCCAACAATAGGTTCCATAGCTATTTACCAAGAAGAGCAACATTAAACTTGTGAATTTTCCGAAATCCAAGATCACCAACCTTTTTAGGTTTACAGACATCATCCCACACAACTAGATGGATTCTTCTCTTGTCCTCAACACTAGACCAGAGGAAAAAAATTTGAATTCCTTCCAATTTATCCAAAAATTTCCTTGGCATATAAAAATAAATTGAGAGCATAAACTAGAATATTCTAAAAAGTAAACTTAATCGGTTGCACTTTCCTAGCTTGGCTCAACAACGCCCCCTTTCAACCAGCCAATTTAGAATTGAACTTATCAATCATCCCTTGCCAAAAGGACTCGGGAACATTCGAGCACAGGGGAAGATCCAAATAAGACACAGGAAGATCACCGATCTGGCACTGCAAAATTCTAGAAATTTTGATCTGCCTATGGACCAGAGTATTAAAAAAGAATATAACACTCTTGGGTATGTTAACCTTCTACCCCGAAGTAGCCTCATACCTCTATAAAATGAGTTTAATATCCTTGGATTCCTTAATAGATGCCTCCCCAAGCATGAGAGAGTCATCAAAAAACTGTTGATGGGAGAAAATCAAATTACTAGATGAGGGAGCCAATCCAGTCATGACCCTAGAATCAATGAATCTTTGAATCAGATGCCCCAAATATTCTACCATAATAATAAATAGAAAAGGAGATATTGGATCCCCTTGCCTTAGACCCCTGGAGTAGTCAAATAGAGGAGAGGGCGAACCATTGACAATAATAGAGAATTGAGGAGTGGATATAAGTTGAAGCACAAGAGCCACCATTTTCTCCCTAAAGCCAAAAGAAGTTAGAATCTTAGAAAGAAAGCCCCAATCAACTCTTTCATAAGCTTTAAGCAAGTCAAGCTTCAGAATAAACCCAACATGCTTATTGACGGTTAAAGAGTGAATATTCTCACGAATCAAGAGAATAGAATCCAAAATTTTCCTACCAACCACAAATCCATTTTGCTGAGGAAAAATGATTAGAGGCAACACCCTTTGCAATCTGACCACCAACACCTTGGAGAAGATCTTATAGATTGAGTTACATAAACTAATAGGACATAATTCATCAAAATACGTAGCACTCGGTTTCTTCGGCACAAGGACAATAAAAGAGGAATTCAATTCCTTAGAAGAGAGCCAGTCCAAAAAAATTCTTTAGTAGCAGCAACCACATCCTTGGCAATAATTTTCCAAAAGGACTAAAAAAAGAACATGGGAAAGCCATCCAGGCTCGGTGCCTTATTCCCTTCAAAGGAGAAAACAACACTTCTAATTTCCTCCACCGACAGAATGCAGACCAACTGCTTATTAATATCTTCATTTATGATCTAAGGGATATCCCTGAGAATATCCACCTGACAATCCAAGTCAAGCTCCCCCTCCACCACAAGCAGATTAGAAAAATAAGAAGCAACAATTTGAAATCAACATCCTTTTCCAAAACTTGATTATTGAAATTAATAGTCTTAATGCGATTGGAAGCCCTATGTTTCAATGTAGATAGGTGAAAAAAATTTGTATTCTTGTCCCCACTTTTCAACCACATAATCCTAAAGCGTTGTTTCTAGAATTCCTCTTCCTTAGCAACAATATTATGCAATCTAGATAGAAGGACATTTTCTTTCAAAACTAGGGCTTGATCATACCTAGAAACTTGGATAGATTGTTGCACATCCTGAAGCTCCTTAGTCACCCCCTCCTTTTCCAAAAAAATGTGACCAAAAGAAGTATGATTCCATTTCCTAACATTTTCCTTCACATTGGAAGGCTTTTTAGCAACTCTGAATATAACAAACCCATCCACTTGAATGTTCCACCAATCAAAAACCAAATTACTAAGATCAAGATAACAAATCCACATCTTCTCAAATCTAAATGGATTTTTTTTCCCTCTCAACAAATCCAGTGACAAAGACAAAGGAAAATGATCTGAGCCTAATCTAGTCAAAGCTGAGAGCGAACAAGAATAGGACACCAACCAATTAAGGGTAATAAGAGCACGATCAAGCTTAACCTGGATAAGAGCACCTCCCACTTTCCTGTTGGACCAAGTGAAAGAAGCACCTTTGAGATCCAAGTCCAGAAGAGCATTATCACTAATAAGATTCATTAGATCATATTTGCTATCATCCACAATCTGTGAGCCACCCATCTTATCAACATCATGTAATGATGTATTAAAATCCCTGATGACCAACCAATTACCAACAAAATACCTCATTTTGAAGGATTTGAGGCTTTCCCAAAACTTTTTTCTAGCACTCTTACTATTAGGAGCATAGATGTTAGACAGAGTCCAAGAGAACTTATCCCACAAATTAAGGAAAGAAGTTGCCACATGGTTACAATCTTTAAACACCTCAACCCCCTGAATCAACCTGAGATTCCAAAAAGTCACAATCCCTCCCGAAGCACCCACCATATCTAAGCAGTGCATCCCACAATCCTTAAAAAGCTTATTCTTCATTCTAGCTAATTTATCCATACCCATTTTAGTTTCTTGAATTAACACAATATTAGGGCGATGATCTCTTACTAGATTAGTGAGGAGATCATTCTTATGAGAGTGATTTAACCCTCTCATATTTTAGGAGATGATCTTCATAATAGATTATGGGAGGTGCTCTTGGAGCACATCTCCAACAAAGTTCTTTGTGTACCATTAGCGATGTCCAATTGGCTCTCCTTCTCCTTGGTAGAATTCGCAAGAGGTTAGCCTCTATCTCTCGGCTCAAATCCACAGTCGAATCTTTTCTTATTCATAGTCACCACTCCCGATGAGGGGGAATGCTTCTTTCTATTACGCCCTCAAACTAGAATGTAAGGAGGATTATCCAAATCCTTTCGATCCCCATTGTCCTTAACATCAGAAAAAACCTCCAAGCCTTCAACCTTCAACCCATCATCTTGTCATTGATTCACCCCTAAAGGAGGAGAGCCCAGACCAACATTCACAGAATCCTTATCTACCTCCATAACCTTTGTCCACACCTCTTCAATAAACTCCACAGTATCGATAACAGGGGAGGAAATATCATCACCTCCTTGTTCCTGTTCCTTATTCAACTCTACCAAATTCACCTGGTCCTCAGGAATTTTAACCTTCTCAACCATTACCAAACCCATTTCCATAGGTTTGTCAGCCTCAGCTTCACTACTCAAGGAAGACCCCTCTTTCTCCAAAAGCTTTGAACTCTATTCTGAAACCTTCTTCTTCTCTTTCCATTGTTTAAACATCTACTTCAGAACTTTGAGAGGAAATTTCTTCACCCAATGACCAACCTTCTTGCAATGGAAACAAGCAAATGGAATAGACCCAGATTCAACTGCTTGTTCCCAAACTCCAAACTTAGAGTTTATCTTTATCATGGCAGGCAAATCAGCTGATTGTTCCACATTCACGCAGAATCTGGCATAAACCAGACGCTTCGTGGAAGCCATCATTTGGTCTATCGACAATAAACAACCAAAAATACTTGCTATCCCTTTAAACACTTTCTCATCCCAGAATTCCATAGGGAGACCAAGAAGTCTAACCCAAACCGAGGCAGATGAGAAGGAGCATGAATTTGGATTAAACCCAAGTTCCCACCTTTTCAACATCAAAGAGGACTTCCCAATAAACTAGGGGCCTCCCGTCAGCGCCACCACCAAATCATCTTCACAATTGAATGTGAAGGAGAAGAAACCTTTGGTCATTGCAACCATATCAATCTATCCCTTGGGCCTCCAATGACTTACAACAAACTTTCCCACCAGCTCAATATGAGGTCGAGGTCCAACAAATTTACCCAACATAGCCATATCCATATTTGACATGCTCTTATCAACAATCCAATCCAGAACAAAGATAGAGTATCTCCAGTCTTCGCATTAGCAAAAAATGACACATGAGAAGTACTTTTACCTTTAGGCTTCGCCCCAAAAAAATTCATCCATTTAAGAGATGAACTCGACAAGAAATCATTCTTAGTCTTATCATTCCCAAGACCTGCACTATTAGGAGTCCCAAAAAAACCACCAGACAACTAGTTTGGCCCATAATTTTTAGCCCCGAGATTCCCCTTTTCAGAGGACGTCAGAGAATGCCTTGGGCACGCAACCTTCAAAGCCCCTTTCCCCCCCTAAATTTTTTTTTTCACTAATGGGGACCCACATTGCTTACCTACAACAAAGGACCCAACTGACATCACCTTCCCATCAGCAAACTATCCACCATTAATGCCTACAACATCATCAAGAAATCATGCCTTTCAAATTTTGAAATTGCACTACCACCATCACCACTACCCGAGGAGCTCGCCATCAAGACAAAAGCAACATACCTTGGTAATAAACTTATTAAGTTAATAAGTGATTAAATTAAAAAAAACTATTTTTTTAATTTATTAGAATTGAAATATTAATAAAATATGTACCTAAAGTATATTATAAATAATATTAAAATAAAATCAATATTAATAAATAAAAAATTATTATTAAATAAACTAAATATTAGAAACTAAAACTATATTTCAAATAAAACATTAAAAATAAAAATAAATTATATTAAAATTGTTAAAATTAAAATGTTAACTTTTATATTAAAAATTACAAGTAATTAAAAAGTAAAGATAAAATGAAATATATTCAAAAATAAAAAGTCAATTTGTAATTTATTGATTTATTATTATTAATATTAGGCTGAGTTTGGATTTTTTTAGTTAACTAGTTATTAATAATTTAGTTTTCAACCAATCAAAAACAATATTTAAAAAAAATTAAAATAAATTCGATTTTGTGTAGTCAACTTGTAAAATATTTAACTTTACAAATTATAAAAAATATTTATTGTGCATATGATTGGTTAGAAAATTGTGTGTTATTGACAGATTTGTAGGGAAGCAAGGTAAACATTTTTTAGTCCCTACCTTATAGGTGGGGAACTAATGTTATCACCTCAATCTTGCATATTAAAATTGAGCATCGGGAACCGCGCCGAAATTTTTTTCCATAGTTTTGCTAATGTTGTTGGAAATATTTATTAAAAGCTAATTATCAATTTTTTTTGCAATTTTGTCATTGGCTGATGGCATTTTTCTCGTGGTTTTGTCATTTTTTATTTATTTTTAAATAATAATTGCCGTAGGGAGCTTTGCTATTGGAAATATTTCATGAGTTCCTTGGTATAGTGGTGTCTTCGCATGTACTCTTCGTGGGGATGCGTGGTGTGTTAAGCAGTACATTTGCATTTACTATTTGTGAGTTCTCATTTATTGTGAGTAGAGTGAAGTGCAACTGTCATTAGCGGGTTACGGTGTGAAGTTTTAAGTCTGTCGGGCAATGTGTTATTTGTGTTGTCTATTCATTTGCTTAGGTTGTTTGATGAGGCTGAAATTTGTGTCTGTTGATAGGGTTTCCATTTACGGTGTTGGGAGCAAGAAAGGTGGCACTTGTAAGTTTCTATATCTTCTACACTTTATTTTTTGGGTTGTCAAATGTCTAGCATTTTGGAATTGAGAAACGAAGCGTTTGTAAGTTCCTATATCTTTTACAATGTCGTTTTAGAGTTTTTTGTGTCTCTACATTTTATGGGTTAATTCCTCTTGTTTGCATGCATGCATTGCAACTGCACTTGAATTTATTAAATGGCAATGAAAATTAGGTGTGAGTAATTGGAAAATGTGTGGGTATAAAATCATTAGATCTGTGTCTATTGAAAGGGTTTATGTCTATTGTATGGGGAGTGAAAAATGAGGTGTTTGTAAGTTGGTATGTCTTTTACAGTGTCATGTTATTGTGTTTTACATTTTTGCATTTTATGGGTTAATGTCTATTGTTTGTTGTTTGCATTTTTGGTGTGAATGTCTATTCTTCTCTATCCTTCATTTCTTTTATAGGTTAGTGTCTATTGTTGAGTTAAATACTTAAGACCATAATTCATTATTGTCAATTTCTTTGCTAGCCGTGATTAACAATGGAAGTAGCCAACTGCAGTTCAATCTATTCGATGAAAATGAAAATTGTTTGTGTTAGAAATATTTATTGGGTTTGAAGTTTTAAGCCTGTGGATGAAAGTATTATTTGCATTGTTTTTTTAATTTTCTCAGGTTGTCTGTGTTAGAGTATTTATGGGTTAGTCTTCCTTGTTGAGTTAAATACTTAACATGATAGTGTGTTGGTCATGATTAAGAATGGAGGTAATATTTTTTATGCACGTATGCATTGCAACTGCATTTGAATTTATTGAATGAGATAGTTTTTTACACCTTTGTATTTTATGAGTTAATGTCTATTGTTTGTTGTTGTCTGCATTTTTTGCATCCTGTTGGGTGAAAATTATGTAATCAACTTTTCAATAGATTACACAACTAGGACTTCAGCCACAACTATGTGAGATATAAATCTCTCCTCTCAGAAAGGGGAGGCGCCCTTCTTATTACTGATAGAAACCATAGTAAAACCAATAAAGTAATTACAAAGTGTACACAATACTTACAAAGTGGGGGGTGTGTCACATTCATCCTTCTCTCTTTTTTTAGAGAATATGTTTACAACGCTTCACTATTGGAAGTTCTTAATTCACAATAAACTTAAACGTTCAACTAGCAGTAATACCAATATCTCTATCTTGACAAAGCAAAGCATAGAGATACTAGAAGTGATAAACAATAAACAAATAAAATAAAAGGGAAAGCTCACAAAGGCACAAAGTCATTCCATAGCTTTTTCAATGGTGGATTTGTGAAGGATGTATCGTTTGTTGCATTAGAAACACAAAGTCTTCTTAGATGCAGCAATTCCTCGAACAACATGAACAATTATAAGTGCAAATTCTTGTAGATAATCCAACCAAAGTATCCAAGGAGCATGAACAATTACAAGAACAAAGTCTTGTAGATCATTCAACAATAGTTAAACAAACACAAATATAAATCCAAATAAAGGATGTAATACAAAGTTTACATGAATTACTTAGAGTCCTTCATATTTCATAAGCTAATCACCACCAATCTCAATCAAATTCAAGAGACAATCGATCCAACGCATAGTTTGGTATGCAATTTCTTCCTTTATTGATCAGATTTAGATTCACAAAATATGAACACAAAGTTTCACAATTTGTTGCAAATTGAGTAGCACTTCTTTGCAAAAACTAAAGGATCAATAATACAATGGAAATCCCTCATATATATAGAAAGAGGGAAGAGAAAAATTAGGAAACTAATTTGAAAAAATCAAGGAAATTTGGGTGAGCAATTTTAGGAGATCTCACCTAACTTTGACCAAAGTCAAAGTGTAATTTTTCTTAATGAAATTACATCTCGAACTTGGTGCAATTACACTTTACAAAAACACATAAAATGTCAGGAAATATTTACAATATGCATAATGGGTAGCATAAAAAATTTCTAACACTAGAGATCAGGAACTTTCATGTTTCCCTGCTTTGGGCGGGAAAGTCTTCTTATTTCTTCTTGGTCTCCTGCATGAACTTCTCATTCGAACCAACGGTGTAATCCACAATGGTGTGAATTCTCGTGATCGATCTCATGGCAGATGAGTGAACCTTCTTGCACCTGTCAAGATTCATTTTTAGGTTATCCAATGTGATCCTTGTATCACAAATGACATTCAGAGAGGCTTCTAAAAATTTTGTGCTATCAATCAACTTCGTGATGGCTTCTTTGAAGATCTGGGATATTTTTGTGGCTGGTAGGAAGATACAATTTTTTCCTCAAGAAGTTGTCTTGGTAACTCCTTGATACCTTTTTCAAGAATCACACAATGTCCTTCGACATCTTCCTGCACTTGGTGGAGATCCTCCACAAGAGATTGAATCTCTTGAATTCGGTGTTTCAAGGATTCTCTTACCTCAATGAATTTTTCTTTATCGAAAATTACCTCAGCTTCCACCAATTTACTGAGCTTTACCTATTTCATCTGTGACCATGATAGCAAGAATTTTCCATATCTCTTGCACTCCTGGGAAAGTACACTTTTCTCCTTATCAAGCTCTGTGGTGAGCTTGGCCAACAAAGTAGTTTTCTCATCCGTAGAAATTATAATATGAGATCTGTGTTCTACCATTTTTTTGATGAAATCATACAACACCCTGCCTTTGGAGGTGAACTTCTCAACTTTCTTGACAACTGGGTCCTCAATACTTACCATTTCCAGCAGTTGTGCATTAGTTGAAGATCCTGCAAGTCTCTTTACAACAGTGGCATAATGCTCTGTACTCTGTTTGTACATATTGTGAGCTTGCTCCATTTTATCCAGTCTTCTAGCCAAGATGTCCAATGTCACTTGTGCATATGCTTTTTCACTTTCATTGGTAACTTTTCCAAGCTAGACTCTTGTTACTGTGTAGTCCTCCATAATTACATCTTCTTCTTCCTGCGGTGGTATGCCAATCTCCACATACTTGTGACCAGTCTTGTCAACATTTAGTCTTGAGTATACTTTCACCTTTTTCTTCCCTTTAGATTTTGCAGGGACTATCTCTTCGAGGTCGAGCTCCTCTGGAGAAATTATTTGTTTCTTCCGCTTTGAAACTTGAGATATCAACCAAGGGGGAAGAAAGGAGGTGTGAACTTTTGGATTCACCGTCAACTCTGTCATCATTGTCACTTCTGAAGTTACCATTGGTATTGTGACAATGGGTGAAGTGTCTATCATCATTGCTCCTGTAGACTGCACATTGAGTTGATCACGTATTGATTCATTCATGAACCGATTCAACTCATTTTTAGAAGTGATATCATATGACGGTGATGACAGGCTAGGAATAGATGATGGAGGACTTGACAAAATATCAACCGTGTGAATGCTTGTCACCAAGGGAGTATCAAGCATGGTTGATGTTGTAGGAATAGTGGATAGCTCTGCTACAGGAATGCCTGTGGTAGGAATAGGTGATGAAGGAACATGAGGTGGAGGAGTACTCATATTTGGAGGAGTATGAATAACACTGGAAATCACAGGCGGTGACGTTTTGGGAATTTCCTCAACTACATTCTCAGGTGGAGACATAGTTATTTATTCATCATGCATGGGTTCTTGTTGAGCACCCTCTTGTCTCTCCGATTTTGGTTCACCTTCGGAATCACCTTCAGATTCTTCTTCACAATCTTCTTCAGACTCTTGTCCGCTTTCAGAAACTTCTTCTGCATCGGATTCTACTTCTGTTGAGTCTTCATCTTCGACAAATTGATCACTAGAAATACATTCTTCATTGGAATCTATCTCCTCTAAAACATCCCTTTTACCTTTGGATTGAGATGGTTCATATTTCATGGTTTCTCCTTTTGGGATGACCTGGGTATCTTTTTTGCCGACAGTAAACTTGATTTTGGGACCTCTTTGTGAAGAAGTGGGAACAACTACTGATTTGTTTTTTGTGCAGAGTTCTTGCCGTCGGTGAGCTTTTGCTTCAGATTCTTCTCCTTCAGAATCTATTCTTAAACTTTTCATTTCAAAACCATGCTTGTGTAACCATTCTGCAATGTTGGATAAGATTGTTACCAATCTCTCTCTGATGCTAGTACTTTCTTTTCTAGACCATTGAATTGTAGGTAATGGCTTCTTAGATATTTCTTGTTCATCATAGACAATATTCATGATATCGCCAAGATCTATAAAATCCTCTGGTAGGTCAACAATATCGAGGTCTTTGATCTGTTGTATATTCAACCTATAATAATCCATTTTGTGAATGGCTTCTTCATCTATATAATCAGCCCAGATGTCCTCAAAACGGTACTTGTGATGATGACCCTTTTGCAATTGCCTTATGACATCCGGGTAATCAAAATCAAACCTATACCTGTAGGTCCTAGTTGTCATGAATTTCATCTCAGCATAAACCGATTTGGCTTTTTGTACAGTCAGGATAGTATATCTACCGATT
Source organism: Sequoia sempervirens (assembly GCA_007258455.2). Taxonomy (NCBI): domain Eukaryota; kingdom Viridiplantae; phylum Streptophyta; class Pinopsida; order Cupressales; family Cupressaceae; genus Sequoia; species Sequoia sempervirens. The sequence continues at coordinate 202,381 of VDFB02373968.1, read as the reverse complement.
GTTAGTGGGAACTTGAATCCATGCTTGTGAATATTTCTTCGTTCTTTGTGCACTAAAATCAGCTATCTGCACATCTCCATCAGAACCCACTTGTCTGAGGGGTATTGTGGAAACATGTAAGGGCAACCAATGTAGCACCCTACTTAAATAAGTAAATGTTAGGAATTGTAGAAATATGCATCCAACTTTACTTACCGCCTTATAGGCCTCATCAGATACCCTCCTCTCAAGATTCAGATCAAAATTGAAAAGCAAAGGCACAAAGAAAGCATCAGTAACCCTCTTGAAATGATGGAAGCTTTCCTTCAATTCCAGTTGATAGAATAATTTATACACAGGTACCAGCATCTGATTCCCTTTTGTGGATAGACCTGGAAATTACCTCATTATAGTTGTTGCATACACTAGATAAGAAGTCATATAGAATTTTAATGTAGAAGGTACATTGATTAGTTGTTCATGTATTTCATCGCTGATCTATTTGCCCCAATCAATGTGAACTTTTTGTCTTCTTATGATTCTAATGTATTCATACATCTAGTCATGAAAAGTGGATGATTCAGGCAAGCCCTTCACTTTGCTCAAGAACATGATCATCTTTTACATCATCTTTGAAATCAATTCGCAAGAGTCCCTTTGGCCATCTGGAAATAGTTTTCCTAGGCTTCTTCAACCATTGGCTATTTATTAGGTTTTTAGCCTTATTGGGATCAATGTCATAGACTTCTTGTGCTTTTTGTATCGAGATATCAATGCACTTCTCCATCTATGGAACTTTAAACACAATATCAAAGAAGTCAAGGTCGAGTTTTAAAATCTCATGCCCAGAAGAATCAATCACACTTCTTCTCTCCCTGATGTAGTGGGATGCAACTTGAAGGACAAATTTTGTATTATGTGCAGTAGTAGGGAACATGGACACCAAATGCAGGTTACTGTGTATGATTTCTCTCATAGAATCCTCAAGAGGCTTGTTCTCATTTTTCACTGCAAAATCAACCAGGTCTTAATGACCAACCCCTGTGTCTTTTATCTCTTCCACCTTGGAGACCACAACAGTCGATGGATAGACACCTTGATACTTATACTTCATTTTGTCTTTAGATTTTTAAGATGATGGATGTTTTTTGGCAGTCATCTGAGAGCAACTGAATCTACGATCAACAACTTTGAGGATCTTGAAAAGAGACTGCAAGATGTGGACTCAAGAAAATGTTAGTCAAAAAATAGCATTGGGATGCGTGAAGTGAGCAAAAATGATGAGAAATCATGGAGCGAGTGACAAGGCACACAAAAAGATGCATAAAGTGGAAGGAGCGAGGTTCGGGACGAAACTAGCAAGTTTTGAAGTGTTTCATAGCAAAATTGGGAAAAGTGTAAGGGCACTGAAAATCAGCGCCCTTGCACTTGGAGAAAAAAAATGACTTTGGTGCAAGGGCGCTGAAAAAAAATGCTCCTGCACTTCTAAATGTTAGGAAAATATTTGAAGGCCAATTGATGTAATGGCGCACTTTTTTTAGCGCTACTGCACTTAGGTAAAAAAAATGAAAATGTTAGGGTGCTGAAAAACATTGCCACTACACGTTGTCTGAAAAGGTTTTCAAGTAAGTGTGAGGTCAAAAATTTCAATGCCATGAGACTTTGAGCACAAAAATATGATGAGTGAATATTCTTGAGAACAATTTTTGGAGATATAAAGCATTGATTTTTCTTATGCCAATACTTGTGAAATACGTTTTGCAAAGAAACATTTTACATTCCCATGCCAATATATTTTTCTTCTTATCGAATCATTATGAAACAAACAAAAACCCATTGGTAAACATGAGGAAGAGACTCAACCATGAGAAGAACATGAAAATAAAAGGAAGGTTGATAGTAATGATCAAAAATGCGCATCCAAGGAGAGGTCAATACAAACAATACAAGTATTGTGTTTGAAAAGAAAACGCGTTTTCAAAAAGCATGAAAAGAAGGGACGACAATGGGAAGAAAAACGCATTAGAGAAGAAGAAAATAAACTTAAAACAAAAACAAAATGCATTTATAAATCATTACACGATAAAACGCAAATGTAGAAGAAAAACAAAGAAGAGAGAAACGAATAATAACGTACCTGAGAAGAGAAATCAAAACCCTAGCTCGAATTGAAGGTCTGCATAAAAAGCACATTTTTCCTAAAGTAGATGCGCACCCAGCAAAGAGAAAATGGAGTGGAGACCAATAATGACAAAAATGAAACAATAAAATCACTTTTAAGTGATTGAGGAAAGTAAAAACCTAACTCAAGTTGCCCAATTAATTGAGGCATAAAAAGTGGCACAATAAGCAAAAAATACAAATGACTTAAAAAGTGCGCCTAAGCCAATTTTTGCTAAGTCTGGGAAAAAGATGTAAAGGCGCACTTTTTCAGCACTTTTGCATCTTTAAACAATCACCTTTGTGCAGGGGCTCTAATTTTTGGTGCTCCTGCACTTTCAACACTTAGCCAATTTTTGGCTGTGAGTAGGAGTGCACTTTTTTGGGTGCAACTGCATATTTCACAATTTCACTAAGTATGAACAGTGAGACTTCACAAAGGTACTTGTTTCAAAGGTCTTCGTGAGGTGAAAATTGGGGGATGATCAAACTAACTGTTTGAGGCCTTGGAACATATTTCGAGATGGCTTGAAAATTACCTCTTTTTGCATGCTTGAACTTCATGAACCTAGGAAACAGACAAGTTTTGTAGGGGGTTATCCATGGAATGAGCGTTGCTAGATTATGTGATAACACATCCATGCATTGCAACTACAGTTGAATTTATTAAAAGAAAATGGAAATAAGGTCTAAGAAATTGGAAAATGTCTAGGTATAAAATCATTAAATCTATGTTTGTTGAAAGGGTTAATGTTTGTAAGGTCGTATGAATTTTACAGTGTCGTTTAATAGTTTTTTAGACCTTTGCATTTTATGGGATAATGTATATTGTTTTTTGTTTGCTTTTTTTTTGTTATTGTCTATTTTTTGCTATTTTAGATTGCATGCATAGGCTAGTGTGTGTTGTTTAGTTAAATACTTAACACCGTAATTAATTAATGTCAATTTCTCTGTTGCTCATGATTAATAATGGAAGTAGGTAGCTGCAGTTGAATCTATTTGATGAAAATGAGAATTGTTCGTATTTGGAATATTTCTTGGGTTTGAAGTTTTAAGCCTGTCGAGCAAAGTATTATTTGCGTTGTTCCTTCATTTAGTGAGGTTGTTTCTGTCAGTGTATTTATGGGTTTACTCTTCCTTGTTGAGTTAAAGACTGAAGATGATAATGTGGTGGACATGATTAACAATGGAAGTAATATTTTCTATGCACACATGCATTTCAACTGCATTTGAATGTATTAAATGAAAATGAAAATTATGTCTAAGTAGTTGGAGAATGTGGGTGTAAAATCATTTTATGGGTTAATGTCAATTGTTTGTTGTTGTCTGCATTTTATGTGTCAATGTCTAATCTTTGCTATCCTTGACTGATTTTATGTGTTAGTGTTTGTTGTTGAGTTAAAGACTTAACACCGTAATTCATTAGTGTCAATTTCTCTGCTATCCATGATTAAGAATAGAAGCAATTGTTTGTGTGTAGTATTTTACAACAGATATGGATTTGATCCTCATCAAAATATATGTCAAAGAAGAATGTGCCTAAAAGTGCAAAATTCGTCTACAATATGGCTGAGGCAATTAAGCTTGTAGGATGGTTCATGGCACTTGTTTGCAATTTGGTCATTGTATGAAAATTGATAGCATTTTGCATGGTGGTTTTTTAATACCTCAGTGCATGTCACTTTTGCAAAATAAAAATACCCGATGTTGATAAATATGCACTTGTCAAGCCTTGGGATGACATATTCATGACTTTTTCTTTCCTCATATGTTCACATTGGTAACTATTTCTCCCTTCTCATTAATTTTTTTTCCTAACCAATTTTTCTTTGATCTATTTTATTGCAATCAATTAATCTTATTCACATCTGATATTGATCAAACTAATAGTTCTTATGTCCTTACTAGTCTTGTCTTAACTTTAGTTAATTATTCATGACATCAAAAAGGGGAAAAAAAAATTATTTTATTTTCAAGAACTTGACACTATTTCCTTCTTACTTAAGTTTTTATTTTCTTTTTTATTTTTCGATTAACTCATTAATCTATTTTTTCTCCTTTGTCACCTAGCTGACCTCTTTTTCGACTTCATTGTCTCTTTGTTTCAATTAACTTTCCCATATTGTGGTATTCTCTGCAGACATGTTTTACATATTTCTATTTTTTGACTCACTTTTCTTTCCCGTCCTTACATTTTTTATTTTGCAAATGACCAACTTGCCTTTTCACATTGTCTTAGTTAATCTCATCTGTCAATCTTCTATTAAATTTGATGGTTTCATTTTTCAAATTTCGTATATAGATTTGATTTCCATCTCTTCGCTATTGCAACTACCATCTTCGAATTTGCATTGTTGTTATTGTCTTGACTACAAGTGCAAAATCTGTCGGTGTACATTCTATGGGTGCAATTAAAATCAAATTATTATTTTTTTTTGCAATTTTCTCATTGACTATTGGTATTTTCTTTGTGGTTTTGTCATTTTGTCATTCTAAGTCTCTACCCTATAGGTGGGGGATTAATGCTATCACCTCAATCTTGCATATTAAAATTGAGCATCCAGACTTGTGCCTAAAAAATATTTCTAGAGTTTTGCTCATGTTGTGAGAAATATTTATTAAAAGCTAATTGTCCATATTTTTTGCAATTTTGTCATTGGCTGATGGTATTTCCCTGTGGTTTTGTCAAATTTTTATTTGTTCTATAATAATATTTTTCGTATGGAGCTTTGCTATTGGAAATATTTCATGATATTTGTCAGTATTCATTTGTGTAGTGAGTGTCTTCACGTGGAATGCGTGGCGATGTTAATGATACATTTGCATTTACTAAACTGCGAGTTCTCATTTATTGGCGAGTAGAGTGGAATTCAGAGCTGCGTCATTGGCTAATAATTAATAGGGGCATTTTTAAGTTTTTCTAATAAATCTTTGATGAATATATGGATTGTTTCGGATTGGAAAAATACAAAACCATGACCCGAATGTAAAAGTTAATACGAGGGAAATTACAAAAGAAACATATATGCACGGCTTACTTATATATACATGCTCATATATGCTCATAATATATATCGTATATATCATCTATATATAACATCATTTTAAATTCATTGCTTGGCAACTCACCCGATGGAAAGTCACGTAACAAATTGCAGGTGGGAAAATTCACCGTTATGAAAGCGTTAAAGCATGCGATGAGAAGATTCAGAAATGCTGTAAACAAATTCACAGTTAAAATTCGCAGCGCGACGAATTCGAAATTGGAAGTGCACCGGCATTAATGTTTGAAGCGCATTTTGAAGCGATTTATTTGTTTTACAGAAAATAATTTTCACCTACATTATTTTTTTGTAATAGATTTGGTTAATAGTAATTTTTATTTTCATTTCAATTATTTTAAATGGCATTAATGTTTTTTAATATATATTTTGTGAACTTTGAATTTTTTTTTTTTGGTTCATAGTAATTTTTATTTTCTTTTTTTTTGTAACCAAGAGGTGTCCCTGCGATTAACTCGGCCTAGCGACATTCCGGCGAGCGGGGGCGAGACTAATCCTCTGGGGGGTACGCAACAGTCGGCCAGCCCATACCCCTGGAAAACCCGAGAGCGAGTCGAACCCGAGACCATGAGGAGCCATCCCACAGCCTCAAGCCAACCGCGCTACTCGTGCCGGCATAGTAATTTTTATTTTCATTTGCATTATTGAGAAATATTTTTATTTTTATTATCATCAATCAAATTCTCTAAAGTTTATGTGATTAATTTTTTATTATCATAAATTAAATTATTCTTTTGTAAAAAAAATTGAAAGTTTGTGTTAGATTTGGTTCATAGTAATTTTTATTTTCATTTGCATTATTGAGAAATATTTTTATTTTTATTATCATCAATCAAATTCTCTAAAGTTAATGCGATTAATTTTTTATTATCATAAATTAAATTATTCTTTTGTAAAAAAAATTGAAAGTTTGTGTTAGATTTGGTTCATAGTAATTTTTATTTTCATTTGAATTATTGAAAAAAAAATTATTTTTATTATCATCAATCAAATTCTCTAAAAGTTTTTGAAATACATATTAAAAAACATTAATGGCGGTTAATTTTCCCCCTCGGTGAATTGCTGGTGGTAATTTAACTTCGCGGTGAATTTGTCATGACGGTGAATTTTCCCACGATGAATTTGTCATGGCAGTGAATTTTCCCACGGTGAATTGTTGGCGATGAATTTTCCATCGATGAATTGCTGGCGATGAATTTTCCTAGAGCGTATATATGCATATATAAATCATGGATACTATTCCACATCATCTTGGTTAGAAACATGGAATGGTGTGTTTTCCAATGGTTGTTGATTTTGCAAGAATCTATGCCAGTTGTTTATTGTTCAATGGCATCTTATCTCTGATATCCAGATCGTGTGTGCTGCTACAACAATGTGTAGAGGTATGCTCTGAAGCAATTTGTGCATTTGCAAATACTATGGCTAGAAATGTGTAAGAAAGAGAGCATAGACAGTTAAATATATTAATTAAATATCGAACTATTATTTTCATTGTGTGGTTGATAAGCATCGTAAATTGTATTTCAAGTAAATTTCAATGTCATTTATTTTTTAGAGGCTAAATAGTTGTAGATAATGCATTATAGTATATATTTGTGACCTTCTCTTTGAGCCGGTTGTCAAGCTAGCTATAGATAGAGAAACTCAAATTGCGTAGGAATTTGCATCTATGGCAATGTGTGATGTTCAAAAAGTAGAGATAAGAACTAAATTTTTTGACTAAGATGTGAGTAAGATTTTAATTATTTTGTTTTATATATTCATTTTTAAATGTACCCTGGATCATGTAAGGTATGTGTTGGATCTCAGTTGTGATCATATGGTTTGTCCTTGATGACAAAATCCCTTTCAGTTGATTCTACTTGTTGACTGTTTCAAATTGGTTTCTCATGCTTTATCTTAGTACAACTTTTTCTATATGGTTTACATGTCTTGGCATTCAGTGGATAGTTTACATTCAGAATTTTAATATCTTATGGCACTGATCAGTTTGAGCTTCGTGCAGTCACAGGTTATCTTATTTGTAAATTGTTTTGGTGACAAGAAAGAACATATCAGCGTGAGAATACTTGGGTCTCCCCAATCCATTTCTCTGATAAACGTCTGTATTTCCTATCAGCAAGACATTTCTGATGTCATAACGATTTGATTTTACATACAGGAAGCTTTCGACATGACATTGATCATGGTCTTGGCGACAAAAGAAAAGTATATCGGCATGAGTATCTTTCACCGCTGAGAGGTCTTACCGAATGAGTCGGGTCTCACCGACTATCACATGAGGTGGTGCATCAACGTAAGTAATCCCTATCGGCATGTTGTTTCATCGAGCGCTTTGTGTCTTGGCGACCAACACAAGAAAGTTCATATCGGCAAGAGTTGCGGCATCGATATGATGTCTTAGCAAAATTGGTATGTCACACCGACCTCCGTTGAAAGATCATATTGGCAAGACTTATTTGATGTCACAGCGATTGGGATCCATCTCTAGGCATCTATCAGCGTGACACTCTCTTTTGTTTCAATGACAGAAAAGGATTATATCGGCATAAGTTATACCGTCGGTATGTGGTCACAACGAAATTGCTTTGTCTCACCGATCGGAGTTTGAATGGGAACATATCGGAAAGATTTTAAGGCTTCGGTGAAGGGTCATAGTGAAAAGGGTCATGTCTCCCAGACTAATGCATGTGGAAGTCTTTTGGCAGGAGTGTTGTATTCGGCATGTGGTCTCACCGAAGACATATTGTCTCACTGACCGTGCACCGAAAGGTCTTATCGGCAAAGGTTGTGGCTTCGATGTAATGTCATAGTGAACCCATCAGGTCTTGCCGACTAAGTCTTATGTGGGGCTTTCGGCGAGAGGTTGGTATTGTCTTAGTGACACACAAGTGGATGAAGACTTTTGGAAAGACATGGTGTGCTCTACAAGAGGTCTCCCCGACTTTGATATGTCTCACCGATGGAATTCAAAAGGACTTTATCAGTGTGAGATTTGTTCTCTCTTGGTGATCTGAGGTGAATTCAGGGTGTTTCGGTATGACATGAAATGATCTACAAGATGTCTCCCCGATGGCTTGAAGTTACAGCGACATATATAGAACGGATGGACTCGTCGGTAAGAAAAACCTTATGTCACAGTGACCAATGTGAATCAAGTGGGCTTTCGGTAAAACAAAAGGTATTCTATATAACATCTCCCCAATAGTTGAAGGTTACAGTGACAAACAGAGGGATGAATGACTAGCGATAAAGTTTCCTTCGGCATAGGTATTGATTTATCTCGGTGAATAGGAATTATCACGTGGGCTTTCGGTAAGACACTGGATGCTCTACGAGATGTCACCCCGACTACACATTGTCTTGGTGAAGGCGAATGAAGGACACATCTCAGAAAGAGTGTGTTTTTGTCATAGTGACTCAAAATGGATAAGGTTTAAGTCTTTCGGTGAAACACAATGAATTCTACAAAATGTTTCCCCGATTATGGATTGTTTCAGCGACACGGGATGAAAGGATGTCTTTCGATAAAACAAAGCAAAATCTACAAAATGTCTCCTCAACAGTAGAATGTCTCAGTGACACATAAGAGACAAAAGGGCTTTCAGTGAAACTTGATGTGGTCTGCAAAAGGTTTTCCTAACTTCTCTGGGTCACGGCGAAAGCAAATAAGGAAAAAGAAACGCAGCTTGCATAAGGTCATAGTGAATCACAAAGAACAAATGGCGACTGTTGTCTTAGTGAATGATTTTTGAAAACTCATACACTGTGGCCGACATGGATTTTTCTAAGTATAGTTGCATGTCAACTTCTTTGGTTGGTATCGAATCTTTGGAAAATATTCTCTGAGATTTTAGAGGTTATGATTTTCTATTAGTGGGCAGTCATGGCTTTGATGAAAATCTTTCTGTTACAATTTGAAATCTCATGATTCAGCGCAGAAATTAAAAAGATCTATGGATAGGCATTACTTTGATTTTTACCATCATCTACAGATCATTATGAATCAGCTTCATATTCTAATAACAGCAAGAGAGTTTCAGAATCTTGTGAAAAATGCTTGTTGAAGATTTCTTGATAACAAACATACTTGAAATGTATATAAAAACTAGTGTTGAAAACTATGAAGGGGTTGTTGAC